>JAQQSV010014560.1:0-12263 GCA_028646515.1 Pseudochirops corinnae
ATCTTTCTTTTCCCCAAAGAAGGAATCTAGGGTTTGGGAGCTGTTCTCACTTTGCTTCTTATGCTTATTCTTACTCATGGTTGTTCAGTCTGTGATTTTTTTTTTTTAAATCTCTGTGGGGCTCTGCTTCCAGAAGGGAAAGCTCTGTCCCAAATCGCTGGGGTCCTCCCAGCTGCTGTAGCTCTCAGGAAGATGCTGGGACTCTTCCTATTTACTTCCAACTGACTGGATAATGAAGACTCCAGGACCGAGGCCCAAGACCGTGATCCAGGTCCAGGCCGCTCAACACAAGAGCTCTTGGCCTCAGAACAATTGCTTAGTCCCCCTGTTGTCTGCAGGCTGCAAGCGGGAAGCTACAATGCTGAGGCAGGTACAAAACCTCTGCCTTTCGCTTTTCCACTCTGGAGGCCTTTCGGCCAGACGCTTTTCTCCCCGCAGTTCCCACTGACCTAGTTTTGAACGCTGCTCGCAGCTGCTGCTAATCTGCTCCTCTGCTCCTCCTGTCCAGCCACCCCCAGGGCACAGCCACGGCTTCAGGCCACGCTGGTTTCACGGTGCTGATATGGTTCCTCGTAGCTGAGCTGACTTTAGTGGGAAGTATCTTTGTGCGCGTTTTGGAGTTCTAGGATTGGTTTAGAGTCCTATTACATGGTTATTTTGGGGTGGCTATGTAAGAGCTGCGATATGTTGCTGCTGCTACGCTGCCATCTTGGCTCCGCCCCCTCAAATGTCCTGGTAATTCCCTCTTAACAGAGGGTCTTCCATAGAAGATCTCCTGGATCATGACAAAACTCTTATCAATTCCTTATCCTTCCATGGGTCCGTGAATGCTTCCACATGGGTCTTCATTCCATGAGTACATATCCCAAACTTGTCATCCTATGATTGTCATCCTTATCCTTCTACAAACGTGCCACAGAAAATCATGCCAGATACCTTCTTCTGGATCACTTAGCATTTCATAAATATCAGGGAAACCCAACAACAATGATAAAAATGTTTATATAGCACTTTAAGGTTTGGAAAGTACTTTAAAAATATTTTTCTGGTTTGATCTTCACAAACACCCCTGGTGCTATTATTATCCTTGTTTTATAGATGGGGAAACTGAGACAATGGCTTGCTGAGGAGAAGTGACTTGCCAAGATCACATAGCTTGGAACTCTCTGAGGCAGATTTGAACTCAGGTCTTCCTGACTCTACGTCCACCATTCTATCCACTGACTACCCCACAAGTCTTTCCATTGCCTCTTAGGTGATCATAGTGCTCCAAGATTCACAGCTGGGAATTACCAGAAGAATGTTAGACTTCATGGGCCCCTGAGTGGTTCAGTGAATAGAGTACTGGACCTGGAGTCAGTAAGACTTGTGTGGGGTATGGGGACCCCAAAAATCCCCTAGCCAGAAAAATTAAAAGTCAGAGGTATCTCGAAGGAATAGGAAGTTTTTATTCTCTTCCCCCGAGGGAATATTACGGTTCTCTCCATGGCAGATCAGGGAAAGGAGGTGTGTTACAGAAGACAGAACGAGAATTTATACCTGAAGGCAGTCAAGCCCCCTCCCCCTGCTGTCCCTTCTCCCATTGGCTGGGAGGCAGGTATACAATCTGGGTGCAAAAATCTCCCCCAAGAATAAGAAACAAAGAAGCCTGCCACTATCCCCCATTGGCTGAGAGGTAGGCAGGGAACCAGGGTACCGTTTATGCCCTGATTTGGCAAACGCTAAAGCAAGGAAGGGGGAGGAAGAAAGGTCACCAGCAAGGTTGGAAGTAGAAAACAGCCTAATGCTGATAAGGGTGTGGCAAACAAGGGTGGAGGAGGAAAGACCCCTGAAGAGGCCTAATGTTGTGAAGACTGGCAGCAGTAAAGAGTGGGGGAGAAGAAGAGGAAGGGGAAGCCGAATTCCAGCTTGCTCCCACAAAACTTATGGGCTGAGAAGTTTCACTTTTCCCACTCAGACTTATCTTCTAGAGTTCAGATCTGGCCTCAGACATATCTTGCTAGCTGGACCTGTCAATAAACACTGTTTGCCTCAGTTTCCCCATCTGTAAAATGAGCTGGCAAAGAAATAGCAAACCACTTCAGTATCTTTGCCAAGAAAACCCCCAAAAGGATAAGGAAGAGTCGAACCAAAAATCAACTGAACAACAACAAAATCAGCATTTACTAGATAAGCCTTGGTTTGTGGGTGTATCTTACTAGGTGGCAAAGTGCATAGAGCCTTGAGTTCAAGGCTGGGAAGCCTGGAGTTCAAATTCTGCCTTAGAATTACTGGCTGGTGTGATGCTAGGCAAGTCGCCTAGGTGGATAGTGACACAGCAGGTAAAGCACAGGAGTCAGGAAGACCTGAGTTCAAATGTGATCCAGAGGATAAGTCACCTTGCATCTGTCTCAGTTTCCTCGACTTTTTAAAAACAAGAATAATAATAGTACCCACCTCACAAGATAGCAGTGAGGATCAAATAAGATAATATTTATAATGGTCTTAAACAATGCCTGGCACATAGTAGGTGCTTAGTAAATGCTTGTTCCCCTTTCCCTCCTCTCAGCCTCAGTTTCCTCATCTGAAAAATGACATTGAACTTGATTATTTTGGGGAGGTTGGGGAGGCTTTGGAAGTGGAAAGGCAGGGCAGTTGGGGTTAAGTGACTTGCCCAAGGTCATATGGCCAGTAAGTGTTAAGTGTCTGAGGTCTGATTTGAACTCAGGTCCTTCTTGACTCCAGGGCCGGTGCTCTATTCACTGCTCCACCTAGCCATCCCAAACTTGATTGCTTTTAAGGTTGCTTCCACTCTAAGTACATAATCATTAAGAGTAGCCAGGAGGTCTAGTGGATAGAGCACCCACCCTGGAGTCAGGAGAACCTGATTTTAAATTCAGCCTCAGACACTTGACACTTACCAGCTGTGTGACTCTGGGCAAGTCAGTAACCCCATTGCCTCACCACAAAAATTAAAAGTCCTAAGCAAATTCTAAAATTTAATCCAACCAGTTCTTTGTAATTCTGGGTTGGCTATCAATAATACCTATTTAAGTTATGTGGGCTGATGGACTATCACAATCCACCATCCTTTCAAATGTATGTGAGGGCCCATTTGGATTCTTCATCTGTAGAAAAAACCACTATTCTTTTTTCTTTTTACAAAATAGTTTTTATGAAAGTGATGGAAGTTTTATATGTCTCTGTTTTATGCCTTACTTAATCAGGGGATCATAGAGGGCGAACCCTCGATGTGATTGCATTGATCAAGAAACTGTACATGATCTTAGCACATGTCTAGGAAACATATTGTTGAACATCTTCCTTACAGATGTGGTCGCCTTGACTGACATAATTAACTGAAAGACAGAGGAGTTCCATGGGACATGCAGAGGATACCAAGACCCTAATATTGATTACTTATTGGTTATAAAAATGCATTAGCCCTGGTAGAGTACCAAAATCCCTTGCATTAAGCTAAAATCATTGCTCCTAATTCTGCCTTCTGGAAGAAAGCAAAACATTCCACAATGTTTCCATCTATTCCACATGACAGCCCATTGATTGTCAAAGGGCTATTCCTATATGTGCATTTCAAAGCCTAAACCTAAATGGGCCCATCAAGCATAGTCAGTCCAAGTCAATCTTACTTATGGTACCTGATTGCTAGCTCAGGGTAACTGCTTCCAGAAAACCTGAGGGCTAAGTAAGATGATGCGGCAACTGGCCACAAGAAAGAAACTGAGAGCCAGGAACAAGTCATCCATTGAATTAAGATACCGGCTAACTGAAGCTGGTATCAGTTTGATCAATAAAAGGAAAATACCAGACCTACTACAAATTGTAAAAGGCAGAAAATAACATGAGGATGGGGTACAGTTAACATACTGGGAAAGGGCTAAATCTAGGACGACAGTAAATAAAGACGGCATCCAAATACAACCTCATATCACGGAGTCTGAGATCAAAGCCAGAACAGATGCTGCTTATTCTGGGGAGAGAGGGATTTAAATCCAGAGTCAAGGAGAGTCCATACTGCAAAGGCAGTTTAACAACCAAGGTCCAAAAAAAAAAAAAAAACCACCCCTTGCATGGTAGAGCCAGCTTATAGACATCAATCAGACGCAGCATGGCTTTTTTTGTTGCTTGTTTTCTTTTTGTCTTTGTCTGGGTCTACCCTGCCTAGGTGGCAGGCTCACCTCAATTGGCTGAGTTTGATTGGGATTTAAATGATTGTTTACCAGAGGAGTTCCATGGGATGTGCATATATGTGACATGTATATACATGTGTGCATATGTGTGTATATGTGTCTGTAGATGCATTTTTTCCCAAACACACAATGATTAACATTAATTGCAGCACTTTTAAGAGAGGTGATTATATCTACCACAGTCACTGAATTTAGAGCCAGTAGGGACCAAGCCCTTCAGGGTACAGAGAAGGAAAATGAAGCAAATATTAGTTAAGTGATTGACTGTGATACAGCTGGTTAATGGCAGGAATAGGAATAGAACCCAGGTCTCCATATAATTTAAGTTAAAGCATATATCCTCCCTTTCTGTTAAGAACGGGTGGAAAATATAAAAATGGAAAATGGCATTACTATCAAGCTATGAGGTAGTTTTACTTAACTATTTCTAGTAAATATACTCAGCAGGTAAATATGTTTAGATGTTTTTTAGGAAGTATATCTTCTGTGGAAATAAAAATGTATAACAATTGTAGTCCTTCATTTTATTTTATTTTTTCAATTAAAAAGCCTTTGTTTTCTCCCCTTCAACCAATTGTAACTTATTTTTTAAACAGAATGCTAATTTTTCTTTCATTATACCACTATTATTATATAATGTTTTCACAGAAAATATATGTATATAGGATCTATTGATATTAAATAAGTACATACATATATGTGTATATGTATACACACATACACACACACACCTGTGTATTTGAAAGGCATAGTAGACAGGGTACTGTGCTGAAGAGTTACAGATCTACATTAGTAGAGAAAGCTTTCTCACTGGGAGCTCTCCTTATCAGTGAAATCACAAGTCTACAATGCAAAGTACCCAAAAAAGGGCATGTGGCTAGAATAACATTAATTTGCCACACCTTCAACAGTTCTGATTTGGGAGTATGATGGTGAAGAGGTTAGGGTTCCATAAAATGATGAGGTACAGGGTTTAGGGTAAGAGGTGCTCAAAACCCCAAAATACCAACACGCTGAGTCCTGCCAAATAAATTCAACTCAAGTCTTCTCTCAGCCAAAGAAAAGCCAAGTTTGTTAAAAATTCACTTGTATTGGACACAGAGCAAGTCTGTGCTGGCTCATTCTATGGTGCTCTCTTCTCCCTGTCCTCCCTGGTTTGGTAATCCTATCCTGGGTCACTAGGGGGAATAGCAGCTGCTCCTGGGAGGTATTTTCTGGGGTCATTGCTAGCAAAACGAGCCCCAAATTTTGGGGCTTGTTCCCAGATTCTCTTCTTCTCCTAGGTGGAACAACAGGTAGAGAAGAGGATGTGCAAATCACCTCCAGAAAGCTCAAATTATAGGGATAAGTCCTGAAAGCCTTCAGTAAACTTTGTTGGATTTGTTTGGAACCCCCTTCCTATGGCTTTGGCCCCAGCCCCTCCCCCTTCAGCGACAATGGCTCAGGTCCGGGTCACGGGTCTCACTGAGGCAGCTCCCCCAGTCCTTTATGCTGCAGCCCAACCCTTTTCCCCTAGGTTTCCCTTCCCTTTTCCTCTAGCCCAACACTCCTCATTTCCTGCCCTCTTACACCATCCATGTCTCCTACCTGGCATCTCCCAGCATGGCCCTTCCCCACTCAGGGACCCCTGTTCAGATCCCAGCCACTAGTCTTGCTGAGGTGCTTCCCTCTGAGGCCCCTCCCCCTGAGGCAACATCCACTCAGGCCTCAGGCCCTACACCCACAGCATAAAGGTATCTCTTCTTCTGACCCCTTTCCTTCCTCAGGTGTTGGCTGACCTTCCCCCTAGCCAGTCGGATTCCCTGGTCTTGCAGTCTGATCCAGTTCAGCCAGCACCCCCAAGTCACTCTCTCACAAGAAGTGGGACTTCCAATCTCCCTTCCCAAGCCCCTGTCCCCACACCATCTTCAAGACTTTTTCCCTTAAGGGAAGTGGTTCTCTCGGCTGGTGGGATAACTAGAGTGCATGCCTCATTCTCCATTTCAGATCTCAATCAAATTAAAGAAAAATGGGAGAAGTTAGCAAACCCAGGAGGACAGGGAGAAGAGAGCACCATAGAATGAGCCAGCACAGACTTGCTCTGTGTCCAATACAACTGAATTTTTAATAAACTTGGCTTTTCTTTGGCTGAGAGAAGACGAGTCGAATTTATTCGGCAGGACTCAGCGTGTTGGTATCTTGGGGTCTCGAGCACCCCTAACCCTGATCCTCTACATTTTATGGGTAACCTCTTCAATAGGTACATTTCTATACGTGTAAACAGACTGTATGTATAAATCAAGTGGTTCTATCCTGAAGAATTTGTGTTTCCATAGATGATCTGTGGCTATCATGGATTCATCACTACCTAACCTCTTTTCTTTATATTTTAACTTGTGGTTTCTGCTGAAGACTTTTCTGTTGAGGACCCTTTTTCTGCCAAATGAATTTGGGTGTCTACTTCTTGAGGGGAGAGTGGGTAAGATTCAAATAGAGTGGTCAGTGAAAAGCCCATTATCTCAAGTACCACTTAAAATCACGTTAGGAGCAGGTGAGATTCATGTAGGCTGGTCAACGAAATACCTCCTCACCTCCATCCAACCCTGGGTGAACAATGGAACAGATAACGCTCAAAACTCCCTGGTTATCTCCCCACCAACCGCAGATTTTCCTCTATAAGAATCCCTATCCTCTCTGGGCTAGTGGGGGTCCACCTTAAAGGGCGTTGCCCTTAAACTGGGATCTCCCTTGATGGACATTTCCCTTAAGAACCCATCTCCTCTCGTTTGGGGGGGGGCTTCTTCCTCTCCCTTAGGGGGCTGCCACCCCCTACTTTAAGCTGAGGTCTCCCTTAAGGGGCAGAGGAACCTGCTTGGTGTGGTGTGTTGTGTTGTGTCAATAAACACCTTTACTTGATTTGGAGACAGCCTGAGGGAACTCTTTCAAGACAACCTTTTGCCCCAACATTTTGGAGTATCCTTGAATCTCATCAGTTTCCACCACATAGAGTTGGTTTTTCAAAAAATTAAATCTTTCTGTTATCAGGTTGAGTGAATGCTGAGAAGTTACCATAAGAATTTTGACAGTGAAATTCACAAAACTAATGAAAATGACCATAGACTGTGTGGCACAGAGAGTAACAATTTTTTATTATCATTACATTTTTCATATATATTTACAACAAGGAGGAAAATTCAGGACTAATTCAGATACTTAAAATGTGCAGCATAATAAATAATAGACTTTACCCAAACTTTTTGTCAATAAAATCAGAAAGTTACTGGAAAAAATGTGTTGAATTAGGAAGTGATGACATTGAAAAACAGCTTATTCCAGAAATACAAACTATTCATAAGTTATACTTAAATTCTCCTCAATGTAATAAACACATTCATTCCTCATTAATTCAGAACCCACTAATTTGAAATTTATGGTAATTATGACAGGAGCTGGGCTGACATTTTCATTTCTAACTGGAAAATGGACTTTCTAAGCCAATTAATCATGAAAAAAAAAGTTTGCTTGGGAGATGTCTCATGATAACAAACTATTTGAGAAACTTAGAAGCAACAATTTACATATAAACTATTAATATGCTAATTATGGAGATTTCTTATTTAAACTTACAAAATGTTGTCAGAATCAGATTTACTTCCTGAAGCATAAGGTCATAAAACTGTATTTCTTCTTAAAATATTCCATAATTCCTACATATTTCTATTTTGACACTTTAAAGGATGTGCAATCTTGTGATAGGAGCATTCCTTTCCACAGTGTGGATTTCCACCCTTCTGTCCTATATCTCACCATTAATCTCCCATAGGGATACTCTTAATCTTCACATTGCATGAATACTAATGGGAATAGAGACTATCCATTAGCTACTCTCACTGGTGACATGTGACCAGCCCTTTTTTTTTTCTGGCAGTACATTTCCCTGATAAACCCGCCCTTTATTGCTTCTCTTGCACAATTCCTTATTTCTAAGGCTCAGCTACTATTCCACTTCTTATTTAAACTCACAGTCACACAATGTTACTAGAAGAATATAGATCTTGGTGTCAGATAATTGTATGGGGGTTGTCTAAATATAACAATATAGCTCATGGGCAATTTGAATAAATGTGAACTGAAGTATGACCACTCTTTATTTGTAATAGGACCATACCTGCATCTCCAGCATACATATGTCAAAAGTTGCAGAACTGATGATATATAGGATCTGTGGGCACACACACCGCCTTTGAACTTTCCCACCAAATCAGGAACCCAGCCCCTGAAACAAGATCCCTGACATAAGCCTAAGGCCTCCAGCTCATTCCAGTATAATCCTTTTCTTTGTAGCTCCCATCCAACCCTTCATTCTCTGTTACCTCCCAGGCCATTTGCTACTCTTTAATCCCATCCAAACCTTCCCTCAATCTTTTTCTTTATGAAAATATCAGTCTTGTCCTTATTCAATGTGTAGGCTCACTAGGAGTCTGGCCCACTTGTTCTGGTGTCACAAAAAAACTAGCTACTTGGACTGGAGGGTTTGAGTGATTAGATTCTTTCAAGGCCAGCCAGGGCCCTGAACCCTTGCATTTCAGGGTTCCCAGCCACTCTAGACCACAACAGGACAGTCTCTCCTCTAGTCTCCAATAAAAGTATCTGACTAGAATTATATCTATTTGCTACCCTTTCAGTATCTCTGGTCTTCATTTCTGTTGGGGTCATTTCAGTTGTGTCCAACTCTTCATGACCCCATTTGGAGTTTTCTTGGCAAAGATACTGGAGTAGTTTGTCATTTCCTTCTCGAGCTCATTTTACAGATGAGGAAATGGAGGCAAACTGAATGCAATGACTTGCCCAGGGTCATACAGCTAGTAAATGTTTGAGGCCAGATTTGAATTCATAAAGATGACTTTCTGATTCTAAGCCCAGCACTCTATCCACTGTGCCACTTGGCTGCCCACCTCTGGTCTAGGGGCATAATTGTTGTGGTGGTAGTGGTGGTGGTACTTCATTCTCAAAAAGGACCATGGCATCAAGGAGGTGATGACATGACATGCATGTGAATTAGGTTTAGGTGAGAAAGAGAGCTGTGCAAAGTCACCATCTTCACTTTCTCCTCCAGAGCCATCTGGTTCCAGGGGCCAGATATGGATCAGGACAACTGGAGATGGCCCAGGATGAAGTAGGGGACATGTGCTTTTTCAAACTAAAGTCTTTAACAAGTCTCAATTTGACTGAGGCAATACCCATTCAGTGATAAAGGCTTAATAAAAATTGAGGCAGAGAATAGACTCTTTACCAAGTCAAAAATTTAAAATAAATATTTTTAAAATTGATTGGAGAGGGAAGACTTTCAAGGTTTCTGGATAAAACAGGAACAATTGCTGTTTATACTCATTCTGAGCCAATCAGGCCCCAAATATCAAGTAGGGCTTGGATTGGGACCTATTGTTGGACAATCAATGGGAGTCAGAGTAATTTGTGGTCAAGGCTGATCTTCAAGGAAAATAGTTTCAGAGATTAAAATTTTATATTCCCTTTAGGCAGAGCACCCTATGAGGACAGAGGGTAGGGAAAGAAAGAGATAAAGGAAGCAAGGAAGGAAGGAAGGAAGGAAGGAAGGAAGGAAAGAAGGAAGGAAGGGTTAGAAAAAAAAAAGAAAGAGAGAAAGGAAGAAAGAATGAATAAAGAAACAAAGAAAGAAAAGAGATAAAATAGATTCAGAACAAAAGTCACTTCCCAGATCAATCTAAAAAGAGAAGTGGTCTTTAGCTTACATGTATACCAAATTAGCCTCTTCCCATCAAACATCAGTTACACAAAAGACCATCATAAACAGAATAGCAAGTGAAGTCACTTATCCGAGCAAAACAGCAAACACTAACTGGAGAAGTTCTTCAGATTAGAAAATAGCAGGAAATACACAAGAGTAAATGAGTTCTTCTGCTGGGAACAAGATAAGATCTCAACATAAAGCAAAGGAGAGGACATGATTTCATCCACGGCAGGTCCTTTCTTAGCAGTTTCTACTATACCTGATCAGCTCTTATACATGTCTGTGAATCATACTGCAACAGTTTGCCATTCAATTTTTTTTTCTCTCCAACACCTTCTTAGAGACCTTTTCTCTATATATCCCTCCCAAAAAGTGTCTGGAACCAACTACTTGAGTCCTTTATGCACTTATACAGGGTCATACTCAGAGTTATCTACATCAGCAAAAGATTGCATTTCCTTCCCTTTAAGCAGCTCTGAACAAAGCCATCCAAGGCTTGGGTAGAACCAGAGTTATGCTGGGGTCTCTAAAGAACTTAGTGCTTTCCCAAATGCAGTACACCCTTCATTTCTCCTCCTATTTCATTCTGGTCCCAGCTTATCATCCATTTGTAGTTTTTGTCTGAAATGTGTATACAAATGGTCTATTTGTTGTTCATCCAATTGTGTATCTTAGAACATACAAACATTTTTCCTGTGTAGCAAGTTAGATCACACTCTTTTGAGAGATTATGCAATTAACTTGGGAGCCTATAAAATTACCAACAAAATATCTGCTCTTACAATTATTTGGCCCTGTGTGACCAAATCCCTGTTGGGGTTGCCATAAAGTGTATGTGTAGGCATGTGGGCACGCTTTTGTTTTTGCCTGCCTGCTCTGAAACATAATAATGCTTGTATTGGCTTATGGAGCACTAATTTTCTGTAAATCCTCAAACTCAGGTCTTTCCCCTAACCTAAGCTATGAGGCCAAATAAAGTAGTATTCATACATATAGTTCAAATAGTTCATACATTCTCCATTGATTCAGACTGTATTATCATAGAATTAAGGTGAATTGCTCAGGTTTTACCTAATCATAGATGTGGCATATATATCTGACTAGATGGCTGAAAAATATAATTATACTGGTTTCACCATAGAATGCACGGAACTGCCCTTGTCCATAGGCCAGACCACTCCACTGATGTTTCGTATATAAGAATTTCATTATGAATAACTCTCTGCCATGAAATTACACCCACAGCTTTTAGCTAGTAAGTTTTTTAAGCAAGGTTAGGAACATAGGCAGGATTTTGCAGTGTTTGACACTTTAGGCATTAGCCTCTCTGGGAATTGATTAAAATTCATAACTGTTATTATGATATGCTCTGGAATAAGATTGATGTGTGAATTCAGAAGCTCCTTCTCTTAATTTATAACTATTGTCATTACGGTGAGTGATTAAATACCCCTAGGTGCTTCAAAATAAACTGAAAGATTTAGAATTGCATCAATATAATGATGAATTTGAAATAAATCATTTTTTCCAACTGATAAGTGTGATAAAGGCTTCTAAAATAATATATTACCACTTGTTTTCCATCATTCATTCATTCATTCATTCAGCATAGATATTTAATGAAAGCCTACTACTTCCTGGAAGCTAGGAAGTACAGTGCTGGGCCTTGAGTCAACAAGATTCATCTCAAATCTGACCTCATACACTTACTAACTGTGTGACTCTGGGCAAGTCACTTAACCGTGTTTGCTTCAGTTTCTGACTGGAGAAGAAAATGGTAAGCCATCTCAATATCTTTGCCAAAAAAATTCCCAACTGGGGTCACAAAGTACCAGATACCACTGAACTATGACTACGTATTATGGATAAAATCTTTGGTATTGTAGAAAATAGGGAATCTGTATAAGAAAGAGTTTGTCTTCAAGGGGCTTATAACTTAGTTGAGGAAACAGAATTTGTATATGTTATAAACAAAATCTGTGCTCTGTCTAGGAATAAACCATGCTTTTTGAGGATCCAGGAAGTTTCATTACCTTTATTTTACATTTATTCTGTAATGAAAAAATGGGTAGCTACCCGAAAAAGACTACAAGGATCAGACAAAGGCAAGCCCTTTTTATGCCGCTCCCATTTGAATTTCCCACCATGTTCTTCCCTTCCGAGCTGGGATTGGTTCCAGCTTTTCTGGGTTATAATTCTCCTGACCTGCCCATTAAGCATACATGTTAATGATAAGTTGGTAACCATCCCTTAACTGGTCTGAGCCAGCCTAGCTCAGCACTCTTACAGATTTATGCCTTCTTGCATGCAAACACCCATTTTTC
>JAQQSV010014561.1:0-12263 GCA_028646515.1 Pseudochirops corinnae
GTGAAGACTCCAGAAGCGAGGCCCAAGACTGCGATCCAGATCCAGGCCGCTCAACATGAGAGCTCTTGGCCTGAGAACAATCGCTCAGTCCTCCTGCTGTCTGCAGGCCGCGGGCGGGAAGCTACAACGCGGAGGCGGGTGCAAAACCTCTGCCTTTAGCTTTTCCGCTCTGGAGGCCTTTCTGCCGGACTGCTTATCTCCCCCTTTCGCAATCCCCACTTGCAGCTGCCGCTAATCCACTCACCTGAGAGGCTCCCGTCCAGCTGCCCCCAGGGCACAACCTCGGCTTCAGGACATGGTGGTTTTGGTTCGCAGTGCTGATATGGTTCCTCGTAGCCGAGCTGACTTTAGTGGGAAGTATCTTTGTGTGCGTTTTAGAGTTCTAGGATTGGTTTAGAGTCCTATTTTATGGGTATTTTGGGGTGTCTATGTGAGAACTGCGATATGTTGCTGCTGCTACGCCGCCATCTTGGCTCCGCCTGTTTTTAATTTTTTTAAGCTCAGAATTACAACTCAATATACAACTCAAGCTGTCTCTTGGTCTTTCATCTTAGATAGATAACCAATCTCTTTGTCTCTTCATGGTGGTGCCTTTTACCCCACTTCTCACATAAGTTATTATTTAGGTAGCCTACTTACAGCCACCTTCAATCTTAATAACTTTTTATTTGTGGAATGCTTGATAATAGCCAAAGAGATTTCATGCACATAGCTTTTCACAACTCTGGGAAGAAAGTGAGGGGGCAGGGCAGATAGGTGGCTCAATGGATAGTGCAGTGAGCCCTGGAGTGAGGAGAATCTGAGTTCAAATTTGGCTTCAGACACTTATTAGCTATGAGACTCTGGACAAGTCACTTAACCCCAATTGCCTCAAAAAAAGCCCAACAAACAAAAAGAAAAGTAAGTAGGGAAATTATTGTTAGCTCTGTCTGGTGGGAGGAATCATGAGAAAACTGAAATCAAGAGAATTTTAGTGACTGGCCCAAGGCCACATAGCAAGTTAGTCTAGGGAGAGCATTAAAATTTAGGTTTTCTGATCCCACCTTTTATAGGAAGCCTTTCTTAATTTCTCTGAATTCTAGTGCCTTCTCTCTACTGATTATCTCCTGTTTATCCTGTGTATAGCTTGTTTCTACTGAAGTTATTCATATTTATCTTCCCTATTACCTTGTGAACTACTCAAGAGCAGAGACTCTTATCCTTCTTTGTGTCCCCAGCTCTCGGTACCGTTCCTGGCGCATAACAGAAGCACACCAAGTGTTTATTGGCTGACCCCTCCCTGAAGCTTGGCTTTTATAGTGCGCCTCCTCTCTTCCTTTATGATAGATGCTTTCCCCAGGATGTTTCTTTGTCAGTCCTCTTAATGTTGTGGAGCACTGAACTGAGTCAAGGCGTGGCTGGAAATCTACCTTTGCTACTTATGGGAGGATAGTTTATTTTAATCCTCAGGCCTTGAAGATCTAGGTTTGAATTTTGGGTCTTCCTCCAGGAGGGACCTTGAATAGGTCTCTTTACTTCCTTGTACCCATTTCCACACCTGTAGACTGAGGAAGAAGTTAGACTAGAAGGTCTTTCAGGAGTCTTCTCATTCTAAATCCTAGGGTTGTTCTGTAAAGGATTCTACCCTAGGTTTGATCTTACTGCTGATCTTGAATTTGGGAGTTATTATTTCTCACCAGGTTGTACTCAGGACTTTTCTACTATTCCCTGTGTACCAGGTACCATCATGTGACTCCATCCTCCCACCCCTTCAGCTTCCATAAAAATGTATTGAATTGAGGGCAGCCAGGTGGCACAGTGAATAGAGCAAGGGCCCTGGAGTCAGGAGGACCTGAATTCAAATCAGACTTCAGACACTTATTAGCTGTGTAACCTTGGGCAAGTCACTTAACCACAATTGCCCTGTTTTTCTCTCTCCAAAAAGACCAAAAAAAGTGTTGAATTCTCTCATTAGATTGTAATCTACTTGAGGGCAAGGCTTATCTTTCTTTTCTTTTATTCTTTTATTCCCAGAATTTAGCACAATGCCTGACGCATTGTAAACACTGAATAAATACTTGTTGACTGACTGTTGATTTTCAGCTTTTTCTCTGAACTGATCATGGGAAACCCTTTGCCTTTGATATAGAGTTTGGCTTTTTTTTTTTCTTCTGCTGCATCCTTAATAAAAAAAAGGGGGAAGGGCTAATTTTTGGCTTGATGCAGCTAAGTCAGCTAAAGCTTAATGTACTGCCCACACTCTAAAATGGTTCAGACTTCCTCCCTTTCCCCAAAATACCTGCTTGCTATCACATCTGGTTAAATCCTGCCTTTCTAGCCTTGCAATTTCCTGCAAATTCTGGAACACGATTGCACTTTTCCTAGGGCAATTATTCATAAGGAAAAAGACAATTTGCTAAAATGTTATTAAGGAAGTTTCTGGAAATAAAATTGCTTCTGAAAGGATGCTACTCAACATAGATGTGGTATGGTGAAAGGAATATTGACTTGGGTGTGAGGAGGCTTGGATAGGGTTAAGGAAAGAGGCTGAACCTGGGATTTTACTAGTATAGGTATCTGTCAGGTGAGGAAACTCTCTATAAATAAAAGTTGGCACATCTTTGTAACTTACAGTCATAGAGAAGATTTATAATCCTTTACATTCTGTTTTTGACACTTTTTTCAATCATAGACAAGTGGTTTAACTTTTCTGGGCTTCAGTGTTCTCACCTGTAAAATGAGTATACTACTTGAATTGCTTACTCACAGGGCTATTGTGAAGAAATCACTTTATAACTCTTAAAGTGCTACATGACTCAATTTGCATGTTGTATTCAGTTGTTTTCAGTCATGTCCCACTCTTCATGACCTTATTTGGGATTTTCTTGGCAAAGATACTGGAGTAATTTGCCATTTCCGTCTTTAGCTCATTTTGCAGGTGAGGAAACTGAGGCAAACAGGATTAAGCGACTTGCTCGGAGCCACTCACCTGGTAAATGTCTGAGGCCAGATTTTAGCTCAAGAAGATGAATCTTCCTGACTCCATGGTTGGCACTCTTTCCACTGTCCCACCTAGCTGCTCCTGTTTTATTTGTTTAGGGCTTTGTAATTTCCATGACCTCTCACCCATTATTCCTAAACTATTCTACTTTGATAAACTTCTTAGATCACTTGCCATAGTCTCCATCCCTCCCTCTACCTCCTATTCCCAAGGGCTATACGGTTCTTTCTTAATGTCAAAAGAAAATAGTGTTTTATATCCATTCCCTGCACCTCCCCTGCCATCCTCCCCCCCCAGACCAAGGATAACCACATACATATATGTATATATACATACATATATATGTATACATGTATTGTACTACCCCTCTCACATATTGATTGGATGCTGATTAGGAAACTAATTTCTCTGGGCTCATCTCAGGCTCAGTCTGAGCCAATAAGAAAGTTTTCTGATTTGTAGTGATCTTGTTGCTTGCCAAATATTCTGTCCCATTTAACTGCTTAACCATCAACTTAGTCCTAGTGAACACTAACAAACTGGGAAACTACCATGTCTCTCTTTTAAGGACAAATAATATATCATCCCAAAGGTACAGAGACACACCTCAGAAAGTTTTCAAAGGATCCCTCCTCCTATTTTTATCATACCCTCCCTAAAATATAATCCCTTCCTCCCCCTGCTCCTCTACTTCATTCAGTCACACATGGCCAGGTTTTGTGGCATGCTTTTAGGGCAGTTAGGGCATTTGAGGGAGCATCAGTATATATGTTGAAGTCCCTTAATATGGAAGAAGGAATTAGAGTGGAAGCCAAGACTGTGAGAGTTAGGCACTGAACTCACTGAGGAAAGGAGAATGTCCTGGGGTTGGGAGATAATTACCACCAGGATCTGGATTGGATAATAAATATGGATATCTTGGATTTCAAAGGAGGCAGGGTGATAGAAGGGATTCTGGACATAACAATAGAAAGTGAGGAGTATTCCAAGTTCCCCAACATGACCAAGGTGGTGGACAAGCAAGGTGGCGGTGGTGGGGCAATGGGGATATGAAAGTCTAATTAGTCCTAGAAAGAGTTGACTGGGGATATTGTTAGATAGTACATTGAGTATCAGAAGATGGAAGAGGTGAGAATAGGAGATGTTTGAGAAGAGAGGGAGCTTGTTAAATATGGAGGAAGCATCCCATTGAAAGGAATGGCAAGAGTTGGGAGTGGGATAGTGTGGGATTAGGGCTGAGGTGAATGGGAAGAACGGAGCAAGTCAGGGGAGAGTTGTTCTTTGGTAATTTGAGGATTCAGTCACTGGGGTGGGGAGAAGAAGAGGAAGTGGGAATATACTAACTACTGAGCAGTGAGTCCAGACAGAGTAACAGTGTGTGGAAAGGTGTGTGATTAGACAGTTCAAGCTCATCTCTCAAGCTCTCCTGTGGCATGCTGTTGCATTCTGTGAGGCCCATCTCATGGTAGATATGAACAGAAGAAAGGATTCTGGGAGTCTGGTCAGGATGTATATCTCAGGATCTAGTCTTCAGCAGGAATGAGAAGCACCTGGTGTTTTTGTGGCCTGAGATGAATAT
Organism: Pseudochirops corinnae; assembly: GCA_028646515.1. NCBI lineage: Eukaryota > Metazoa > Chordata > Mammalia > Diprotodontia > Pseudocheiridae > Pseudochirops > Pseudochirops corinnae. The sequence continues at coordinate 4,560 of JAQQSV010014561.1, forward strand.
GTTTCTTAGAAAATTCACTCAACCCTAATTCTGAGTCAAGTTTCACGTAACCTAAATTTGTAGAGTTTTCCTTAGTTCAGACTATGGCTAATAGATATATACATATATGTCAGAAGCAGCAGGTTTACATTTTCTCATTCCTTTAGTGCTGTGAGACAGTCCAGATTTAGTGTTAATGAGCTGCTGCTGCAGGTTGGTTAACTGCTTTTGTTGTTTTTAACATGAGTTTGTAAATGAACGTTCACCCTTTTAAGAAAATGTCAGTGATTCAGATCAGTAGTTAGCAGGAAACTAGCTGTTGAGTTATTGCTTTGAATTTTGCCACAAATGGATTCTTGGGCTCCTTCCTCTATCCTTGGCTTGGTTGGATCAGCAATAGCTCTTACTTTTGAGCCTGGTTCACCTTACCTCTTAGAAACTCAGTTTCTGCAGTTTTGAGGAAGGGAAGCTACCTTGTAACCTATAGAGAAGTACATAAAAATGATATTATTTAGCCTCTATCTTTGTCAAACTGGGGTAGGGGTGTGCAGTGGTGGAGTATGAGTAGCGCAGCCTTAGGTAGGACAGGGAAGAAAACCCAGGCGGCAGGTTCTTACAGATCCTTCACAGGACCATAGAACTTAGAGTTAGAAGGGGGAAGAGAAGTAGTCTAGATCAATCCTCCCAATTACCTACTTCCACTGAAATCTTGCTCAGCTGCCTTGTCATGGTGTGAAAGTGACCCTAGGTTCTCAAAGGCTATTTCAGAAAATCACCAACAATTGGGAAGAGCTTCATCTATAGGCCAAAATAAAATAGTTTGTCTTTTATCTGAGCGCCTGCCTGTATGCTGTAAATTTGGAGAAACTCAATAGTGCAGTTTCAGCCACCAGTTCACAAAGGTTTTCAGTCACAGAAGCTACTGTGGAGATGACCAAAATATCATGAATCTTTTATAACTGATTGGAACAAGAACACAAAGTGCCTGCACTGTACTGGCTGTTGTGGGTGGTGGTGTGGTGTGGTGGTATGGTGAGGAGAGGGCAGGGTTAATGAAGAAGCCATGATCTCTGCCCTCAAGGAGCTTACATTCTTGCTAATAATAGGACCATCAGACCATCTTGCCTTTGTGTAATAGATTTTCTAACCTCTTTCACTCTAAGGTCCCATTTTAATTTCATAATTCATGAGTTAGGCAAAGAGCAGGTGATATTATCTCCATTTTATAGATGGAGACACTGTGACATGAAGAAGGTAAGCAAACTTTTTCTAAGTCACATAGATAGTAGGAGAGGCACAAATATACCCTAGGTTTCCCTATTACTGAATACAGTTTCCTCCTTTTTCTCCCCATCAAACTGTGATGCCTCTACGTGAGGCAGATGGCCAACAGCTAAATGATTTAAAATAGAAAAAGCTAATTTCTGATCTACACACGTGAACTTGAAAACAAGTGGGGAGGGGGTAAAGAAAGGGGACCCCTGTGTTGTTTCATGTGGGAAGGTATTTTGGAGAGGATGGCCCAGAATAGATCTGTGAATTACTTGTGGGAGGTAACCTAGTAGATGAGAATAGTGGACTATGAAAGAAAGGAAGAGAAGGAGGAAGGAAGAAAGAAATAGAGAGAAATAAAGGAAGGGAAAAAGGAAGGAAGAAGTCAGGAAGATCAGTGAACAGAGGATAAAGGGGAAATGAGCTTTTGGGGGCAGGGGTTGGCAGAATAATAATTTAAGATGAACAGGACCAGGTAGGATAGAAGCAGACTGATTTCATCTCAGAGCACTCTTACATTTTTATGCTTTGGAGGATCCATTAGCATGTGAGTCCTTTCTTCCTGTAGGAAGGTCACCATGTCTCAGCACGTTGGGTTTTGATTATTGAAGCTGAACTCTCCCCATAATAATCTATCATTTGATGGTTGGTTTCCTGGTGGTCATCCTCCTCAAACTTAACTAGCAATCATTCAGTAGATAGAGTCTGTCCTGAACCCATTCTTGAAAGCTCTTCCATTGGAAAAACTCTTCATTATCATGAAGTTTTTTTCCTTATGATGAGTTCTGCCTTATAATCAGTAGTATGCTGATAAATATTTAACAACCAGTTTTCTGGCATGACACACTTTTAAATTTAATCTGCATTTTTTCTCCATTTTTCTTAATTTTTTCTCCATTACTTTCTTAAATCTAAACATTCAACAAAACGGTCAAGATCTGAATCATAGTATTTGCTGATTTCTGAGGTGTGAATGCTCACATTGAAAATTAACAGTCACCTCTTGTAAGCTCCTTTGAGTTAGCTCCAGCAAACTCCGACTTGTAAATTCCATACATTCTATCCTTTGGCACCATGTTTAATGCATATTTCACATGACAACCTTTCCAGTCTTTGAAGACTGGTGGAGTCACTTGCCCAGGGTGACATAGCTAACAAATATAGCAGACTGAAGTCTTCTACTTCCAAGTCTGGTGGTCTTTCCACTACAATATACTATATTCTGGTACAAATGGATTCACAGAAATTAGGATACTCAAGGTGACAGTTTACAAAGTGATCATTTTGTAATCCACATCCTGGCATCAGAGAATGTTCACCAGTGATATATGATTTGAAAGTTGAAGCTGGGACTGAAACCTTCATACAGAACTGAATTTCTTTTTTTCTTTTTTTTCTTTTTTTTCTTTTTTGCTTTGTGGAGGGGGGGAAGGCAGGGTAATTGGGGTTAAGTGATTTGCCCAAGGTCACACAGCTAGTGAGCATTAAGTGTCTGAGGCTGAATTTGAACTCAGGTCCTACTGACTCCAGGGTCAGTGCTCTATTCACTGTGCCACCTACATGCCCCTGAATTTCTTTTAGTGATTTTTTCCAGAAAGAAGAAGGAGCATTGGATTTGGCCTGAGGAGATCTTTCAAATCCTCAATCTGCTACTTTCTTCCTCTATGTCCTTAGGCAAGTCTCTGGGCCTCAGTTTCCCAATTATTTATAATGAGGGAGATTAAATTCAATGACTTCTAAGGCTCTTTAGGATTCTAAATCCATCATACCATGATCCTAAGATCTCTTTTGGCCTTATTTATCTTATTTATAAAATGAGAAAGTTGAACAGGATTCTCTGATCTGAATGTTCTCCGAAAGAGGTTACTAGAATTTAAACTAGGCTGACTCTAAGGCCAGCACTCTATCCACTGTGCCATTATAATCGTGAATCCAATTGTTCCTCCTCATCCCATACCCCAAGATGATTGTCATGAAGCTATCTTTTCTAGAAGAATACTAATTAACAAAAGTACAAATTTCAAAAAAAGGTTTAGGAATGTTTTATCCCTTCTACTAAATATTCTCTTATAAAGAATTTAAACTAATAACACCAAAAATTGCAAAATTTAGCAAATCAGATAAAAAGTTTAGAAAGTAAAATTCAAGTTTTCTTTGGTTCCTTGGGTGGAGAAAAATGCATTGCGTGGATGAACTCACATCCTAATCCATAAAACAAGAAATTCCGTATTGGTCTTTGTCACAATTAATTTAGATCTGAAATGTCAGCCAGGTATAACAAGATATGTCAGTTACAATTTTATGATATAAATTTTTATTTAAGTGCAAAATCAAAAGAGCTCTTATTCCATAATTGAGATAGTTTGGAATTCCATGAAGGGCTTTCTTTCTCCCTGGAACTGTCAATTCCCCTATACTCCTTCTCCATCCCTGCTTAGCACACACATGCACATGTGCAGTTAGATAATTTTTATTTACCATTTGGTAACTTGCAAGAGAAAAAAAGATTAGTACTTTCAAAACTAAATATACTAGCATACACACATTTAAACAACAGACTCATAAACACATGGCCACACATACACATACACACAAACACATGTGATGAACCATGAATCCAACTTTCAAAGTCATCATTTAAAGACACTAAATATTAGCCAGCTTTGGGGAATCTATGCCAATTTCTTAGTACCTGTGTAGCAGAATTTACAAGTAATATAGTAATCCTTTCCTTTTTCTCTTTCCCTTTTTCCTTCTGGGAAGTTCATCACTTGGGAGAATGTTACCTCCTTTCTTAGAGAATGGTACCTGGAGTACTCTTACCTAATGCATGGCAAGGATTAAAACCTTACAGCCTGTATCTATCCAGATGGTTTCTGAGGACAATTGTGCCCCTTAGGTCCCATCCTGTAACCACTTCTGTTGATTCTTCTTAACTCTAATTTGACTCCTGATGCACACTGAGTCTTATATAGACTTTGGTGCGTGGCATAGACTTCTTTCCCTTGTGGGGAGATATTTGTGATGGGGAATTTGCCAGGCAAAATTGATAGTAGTTCTAATCTTCTATTCGGCATTCTATATTTACTCAACTCCAGCAGGATTCTGAGGTCTAACTAATGTTGTGCTAACTTTGCTTTTCCAAGTTCTATGTTGCCTCCTCAGTCACTTGCTTTGGGGTCCTTCAGACCTGCGATCTTTGTTCCCCCACAGGGGTATGTAAAGAAAGAGGGAGTTTGGCACTATCTCTGTGCTATATAAATATTAGTTATTATTAGTAGTAATTGCATATAGATAAAGAGAGACAAAGACAGAGACAGAGACAGACAGAAATAGAGGCAGAGACAGATACACACACATATACCTTCTAACACACAGGTAGGTTGTGCCTACTTAATTCTGCATCTGTTCATATGAGTCTTTCCCTGTTTCTCTATTCCCTACATTCATTGTTATAGCATAGCAATATCCTGTTATATTAATGTACCCCAGATTTATTTGGACATTCTCCAATGAATTAGCATTTATTTGATTTCCAGTTTTTTTAAGCACAGTTATGTTTAAAACCCTAAAGGACCAGCTGCTGCCCATGCCCCTTTAGCATGTTATTTCTAAAACTCTTTTTTTTAATTTATTTTTTTATTTCTAAAACTCTTGAGCCAACTGCTGTCCAGATCTCCCTCCTCCTTTATCTTCCCTCCCACCCCTCCTCTTTTCCTTTTTCAAAGTTTTGCTGGTGGGGAGTATCCTGTATGGTAGAATCAGAAATGGGACTACTTCTCTATTTGCACTAGGGACAAATAACTTTCCAGGCTATTAGTTTGAATAGCAACTTCATATCACCTACCACCTCCTGTTATCAGGCATGGTGGAACATATGAATTGTACCCTGGAAGATAACCTTACATGGATATATGAAATCTGGACCTGGCAAGCCAACTGCATTTTATGATTTTATTTTGTTTTGTTTAAAAAATCCTGTTATTGCTCTGTTGGTTTATCGTGAGAATAAGAAAAAATAAATATACACATGTATATATACATACTATACAAATGAAAATTTATAGGGAGTTGGTAATGTGGAGAATAGAAGTGGTGATGGGGACTGGGCATCAGCAGGACCAAGCTCAATGGTAAACTGTAATAGTTTTAAAAATAACTTTGCTAATTTTAGTATTATTGTTTAACTCTGTATAATATTAATATTTTTCCATGAGAAAGAAATGTAGGTAAGGGTTGTTAAAAAGTCTTTTATTATTTATATCTGATTCTTTATCCTTTGGTCATCCATCAAGTTCTTGTTCTTGTTCTTAGAGAGTTTATAATCTAGTACAGGGATAAGATACATACATATGTAAATATAGAATATAGTAATTACATAATACAATAATTACAAATTTAAAATCTTGCAGTTTGTAGCTATACTTTTCTTGAGCACAAGTGTGTCCCTTAGGAACTATCCAAAAAGAGTATCTACTTTTTTTGGTCTTTTTCATATCTATTTGATTTTGCATAATAGATATCCTTGATCATGAAGCTAGTGAGAAGTTATCTCATTATTGGAATTAAGTGCCCTTTGGAATCAGATGAAGACAAGAAATCCCTCCAGCTTGGGTGGCCAGTGGAGGCTTTACAAAACAGGTGTTACTTGAGCTGGGCCTTGAAAGATGGCACAGATACCATCAGCAAGAAATTGAGGGCTATAGCAGATTTAGAGAATATCATGATTAAAAGTATGAGGGGGGTAAACAATAGCATGTATCTTGATGTTGGGTTGGCAACTCAACAGGTCCAGCAGGAGACAAAACTGGAAATGTAGATTGGAGCTAAAATTGGATGGGTCTTGAATGCCAGACTTAGAGACTTGAACTTGATTTGTTGAGAACTGGGGGGCCATTGAGAGTTTGTGAGTAGAGAAGTGGCATTATCAGAATTATGCTTTAGGAAAATTTATCTGGTTGGTTGTATGTAGGATTTGGGTCAGTTTGTGAGAAAAGATATTGAAATTAGAATCAGTCAAGGAGCAAATAGCTTTAACTAGTTAGTTGAAAAGACTTGAAAAGACTTTATTTTGCAGTATTATATGTTGTTGTTGTTTGGTTGTTTCAGTAGTGTCTGTCTCTCTGTGACCCCATTTGGGGTTTTCTTGGCAAAGATACTGAAGTAGTTTGCCATTTCCTTCTCCAGCTCATTTTATAGATGAGAAATTGGTACAAACAGGGTTAAGTGATTTGCCCAGGATCCTGCAGCTAATAAGCATCTGAGGCTGTATTTGAACTCAGGAAGATGAGTCTTCCTGATTCCAATATAGGGAGACTTTAATTACAACAAATAGCTAAATTAGTGCAAAGTAGAATATGCTTGTCCTACGATTTAAGCCCCTCTTATTGGTGGCAGTAGGATGGGTGGAATATTAGATTCTAAGAGGTGGAAGAGACCTCAGACACAATTTAATCCAACCCATAATTGGCAAGAATCTTCCCATGTAGGAGGGGAAGAACAGGAAGGTGAAAGTGAATGGGTCAACCTTACTCTCATGAATTTGGCTTAAGGAGGGAATAACATGCACCTTCAATTGGGTTTTCTTATCCTACAGGAAAGTAGGGGGGAAGGGGATAAGAGGGGGGATGATAGAAGGGAGGGCAAATTGGGGGAGAGGGTAGTTAGAAGCAAACACTTTTGAAAAGGGACAGGATCAAAGTAGAAAATAGAATAAGCGGGGAGGGGTGGGATATGGAGGGAAATATAGTTAGTCTTTCACAATATAATTACTATGGAAAAGTTTTATGCAACTATACATGAACAACCTATATCGAGTTGCATGTACTCCCAGTGGAGGTGAATGGAGAGGGAAGAAGGGAAAGAATCTGGAAATCAAAGTTTTAAAAACAAATGTTAAAAAATTGTTTTTTACATGCAACTGGGAAATAAGATATACAGGCAGTGGGGTATAGAAAGCCATCTTGCCCTACTAGAAAGTTGGGAAGGATGGGGGAGGATATAAGAGAGAACAGATTGGGGAAAGAAGTATTCAGTAGGCTTGCTATCTTGGGGTGAGGGTAGCAGAAAGATGGGGAGAAAAATTTGTAACTCAAAATTTTGTGGAAATGATTGCTGAGGGGCGGAGCCAAGATGGCGGCGTAGCAGCAGCAACATATCGCAGCTCTCACATAGCCACCCCAAAATACCCATAAAATAGGACTCTAAACCAATCCTATAACTCCAAAACGCACACAAGGATACTTCCCACTAAAGTCAGCTCGGCTAAGAGGAACCATATCAGCACTACAAACCGAAGCCAGCCTGGCCTGAAGCCTTGGCTGCGCCCCGGGGGCGGCGGAAGAGCCTTTCAGGTGAGGGGAGTATTAGCACCAGCTGCGGATTAGCACCAGCTGTGAGTGGGGATTGCGAAAGGGGGAGATAAGTAGTCCCGCTGAAAGGTCTCCAGAGCGG
>JAQQSV010014562.1:0-12263 GCA_028646515.1 Pseudochirops corinnae
GTGAGGAGTGACTTGGTGTGCACTTTTCTAGCTAATCTGCAGATATGAACTATATTATTTCCCTTAAAAGCAATATAATTCAAAGCAACTTGAGTTAAGGACAATCAACATTTCAATATTTCCCTGCCTACTGAATTTTATGAACGTAGGTGCCTCCCAGTAAGGACTTTGTATGCCTCAAACAATTTTGGAAGAAGCAAAAGAAAATCACATTTTAAGATGCTGATGAAAGCCACAGTGGAAACTAAATCTTTTTTGCTCTTTATTCTCCTAACTACCTATTCATATTACTGGCATCATTCACATTATCTAAATATATTAGTGAACTTTTGAAAATTCCTAATTTTTACATTCTTCCCCCTATTTATTTTACTTCCAATTAGATTTCCTACACAAAAAAATTTGCAAAACTGGAGAATCTGTGCTGTTTTGTAGTTCATTAACATACTCATGTTAGCATATGTGAATTGATGTGTATGTATACACACACATGCAAACATAACACAGACTCAGTAGACTAAAAGTTCTGGTTTCCTGAATTTAAATGATCTTTTAAAAAAAAATTTCTTTTCAATTTTAAAGAGTTTAAGTGGTTTAAAGAAAAAGAATAAAACAAAAAGCAATTTGTAACACTAATATCACCTATGATGCAATTTAGCACCCTCAGTCATTGATGAAATTGTTTACATTCACTAATACCAGCTACAGGTACATTTAAAAAAGGTCACACCTACTTGATGATGGCTTCATGGGAACGATAGTTCTCACACAGTAAGATCCGACATGGAAACTCTGCAGGATAATGCTCATAGAGCCGATCCAGTAATGAAACATGAAGGTTTCTCTCCCTGGCAAACTCACTGTAGACAAAAGGACTGAGCTGCAACAGACAGCCATATGGATAAAAATTTTAACAAAATTTGCAAGTAACTTCTGGAAATAACAGAAAATTTCTCATGCTAAAACTTTTTATGTATTAACTTCCTATATGCTCAACTTTGGAATATCTGTCCAGTCTAATATTTTCTAGGCTGTTTGCAACTCTATTTAACACTTGACTGCCCTGCCTTCCCCCCTCCAAAAAAAGAAAAAGCAAATAAAGTTAGAAGTGTCCTTTACTAATGTTTTCATTTTGTTTCCTTTGACTTAAAATTAATTAACCCTACATGAAGTTAAATGTTACTTAGGAACAATAGCTGGGGAATTTAGGAAAAAATGATGAAAAATAAAGCTCAATATTTGCACCATAAAAAACAAAACCTCAAATAAACGAAAGTGAAAAGTGGCAAAGTTTTGCTAACTCTATCTGTCTAACCAATTTAAAAGAAAAAGGATTAGTACTAGCACGTAAAGTATTTTGCCAAACTTGCTAATTGTACAATATAATAGGAATTAACATTAAACTCTCTTGCAATCACCAATTTATGCACTTATAGTCACAACTAGTTCAAAAATATTCAAAGTAACTAAGTCCTAATACATGCTACAATTTCACTTTACTCCCATTAAATATATACTAAAATACTTCATTAACCAGAATTTCATGCTAGACTAAACACATGGCAGAGTACTTACTTGCATATGGTCTCCAGCCAAAACAATCCGTGTGTTTCGATTTGCTAATGCCAGAGGCATAATGGTTTCACACTCCATGGCCTGTGCAGCTTCATCCAACAGAATATGTGTAAAAAACCCTAGAAAACACAGTACAAAAACTCAGGAAACAGGAGTTTCAGAGGCAACAAAGGGAATAGACACTGCTTTCTTTTCTGATAAAGATTTTAGTTAGTTTGAGACACTTTCATTTCGGATACTCAAAAATCTAAATATCAAATCACAATCTTTTAAAAACAAAAGAGATTTTTTAAAAAGAAAGCTACCTTATTAGGTATCATATTAATTAATAGTGTCTAGTAATAGAAACTAAACACATATCTTGAAATAGGACTCTAAATATGAGAAATTAAAATTCAGTTACATTCTGATTAGTGCAGCGAAAAGATTCCATTTGAACAATTATAAAAAGAAGATAATTTTTTACTAGCATGGAAAGTGCAAACAACTCAGTACTAATAGCTAAAGGTACTTTCATATTTTCTAGGTAAAATAATCATGAATAATTTTTAAACTGGGATTATTTTATACTTAAATGTCCCTTTACACACAAAAAAATTAGAAGATTTAGGATTTTTTAAAAAATGGAACAAAAGTCTATGACCTAGGAAGAAATTCATTCAGAAAATATGTACATGTGCACATAATACGTATATGTCTAATTATATATGTAATATATCCATATGCATGTTATTTGAACGCCTCAAAAATTTTTTTTCAACATATTCCAATTGTTCAATTGTTTAAAACTTCTTGCTCAGATACAGATCAGCAATTCATCTATAATTTTATTGTCTGAAAGTCATACAAGGCACAAAGAGGGTAAGTGACATCCCCATGGGCTCAGAGTAATGGCAAGCTGTGAATTCAAGCTGTCCTTGACTCCAAGGATCTAGACACTTTATTAGTTTGCCCCTCATTTAATGTTTCCCATTAAAGCAGTGAGAAAAAAGTTAACTTGAGTTAAAATCTTAGCTAGATACTTCAAAATTCAATACTTTAACACTCCTCAAAACATCCCAAGAAAAAATACTTTACGTGAAGATCTGAACCTTGTAACATTTTCACATAAAGACATTTTTCTCAGAAAGTTCTACTTTTTCATCTACATAATAACCACAACATAATATAATAACAATTGGTTCATGGTATGATTTAAAGCTGATTCTACCATTAACTAATAATCTCCCTTTATGCTAGCCTTTTTCCTCATGCACAAATTACAACTTGTGACACTCACAGAAACTGGGCTCCCCATGAAGATATTGCTTCTCTGCTGACTCTCTCCTGTATCTGATACACTTTCTTCCATCATTTCCCCTAACAGACTGGTCCAGAAGCAGGAATAGGCATACTCCTCGCTCCCCACTGCCACTTCTAGATCTTCTCTCCCTCTGCCACCATCAATTAGCAACTTCTCTTCCTGTTAAGTTCCCTCCACCTAGCTAAATCATCCTATCCTGGCGGCACATATATCAACTAACCTCAAGGTTATTGTCCTTCTTTTATTGTTAAGGAGCTCAGTACCTGACTCACAGTCTTCCTTTCTACCCCAAGGACTTCAATATACATACTGATATTCTTCCAAACATCCTGGTCTCCCAATTCATCAACATTTTAAACTCCTATAACCTACACTGGGGATTCACATAACCCTTCATCCAGCCTTATTCCTACATATATCATAGCTTTGTTCTTCCATAGGTATCCTATTTTCATGATCGAGAGTTATGAAATTTCCTCTGATTTTAATTTCCTACCCTTCTATCTCTCCCTGTGCTTCACCTCTCTTGAATCTATTCTTTACCTTTGCTGTAACCTTTACCCTTCAGTCCTCCTGCAAATCAACATTCCTGATCTGGTTTAATTTTTCTCCATCTTCAATTTTAACCCTCGAATTTAACAATTCAATCTTACACTGTCTTCAAATCTATTTGCCCATGTCCTAACCACTCATGTCTCGGCAAAAATTCTAAACCTGAATTACTCCCAACATACCTTTTCCTCAGCCTTTTGAACAGTACTAGAGAAAGTGAAACAACCAAGCTGACCAGGACAAGAACAACATTTATCTCAGGTAAGTTCAAGTGAGCCCCAATACAGCCAAGCAATTCCTTCCTAAATGCACTGCTTAGAACAGCAGCCTCACAGTTTTTCTTTTTTCAAGTCTTTTAGCAACAGACCTTACCTCACACTTTACTGAGAAAACATCATTCTCCATGAGTTCGCTTCTCTCTCATATTTAAAAAAACTCACAAAATCATCCTCTATCCTCTGTTCCTTTGTTCCAGTCTCTGATGAAGGGTAGAACTCTTTGCCAAGATCAAGCACTCTCTCTGTGTTCTTCCCCTCTCATCTCCTTCTGCAGACTGATTGCCCTTCTCGAGAAAAACTCAGTTTCTTCCTATTTATCGATTGCTTCTTTGCTATCTATAAACATTCTTTCCTCCATCCTTTTAAAAAAAAACTTTTCTTTAACCCAATACCAAGGTATAACACTTTTATCTTTCATCCCTTTCACTGCCAAAGTTTAAGAAAAAGATTCCTGGGCAAGTTGCCGCTATTAACTCTTCCTCATTAACTTTTCAGACCCTTATAACATGGCTTCCAACCTTATTCAACTAAAACTGCTTTCTCTAAAGTTATCAGTCTTTTCTTAACTGGCAAATCCCAGGGCCTATTCCAAATCCCCATAGTTCATAGTTTTTAACCTCGCTACAGTACTTTTCAGCATTGACCACCCTCTCTTCCTGGAAACTCAACTGCGTGTGTGTGTGTGTGTGTGTGTGTGTGTGTGTGTGTGTGTGTGTGTGAGAGTCTCTTTCTTCTTTCTCTCCCTCCCCTTCTCCCCTGCTCTCTCCTAGTTTTTCTCCTACCTGTTTGGTCACTAATTTTCTCAATATTCTTACTAGATCATCATTTAAATCTCATCCCCAAAGGCTCTCTGTATTGGGGCCTTTTTTCTCTATATATTCTCTCCTGTTGACCTCATCAGTTCCATGTATTTAATTTAGTATCTCTGCAAATAGCTTATAGATCTATAAATATTCATCCCTAGTATAACGCCTAAGCATCAGTTCTATGCCCCTAATTGCCTCTTGAGCAGTTTCAATTGCATATTATGTAGATATCAAACTTAACATGTCAAACCAAAATGCAAAGTAATGAAAACAAATGCTACTTTCTTCTGTCTCCAAGTTATCAAAGTAATAATGCTGATCAGAAAGACATCTTGAAGAACAGTGGGAATTTTGCCAAACCTTAAGAATAATGCCTCCATAAGGTAGACTTTTTATATCTCTAGTCTTCTGCACCAAGAAATCCCAGGGATAGCCCCCTTGCCTTCTTAAAGGGAAACCATTTATATAAAATAAATTCCAAGTACATTCCACCTTTGGGAGTAAAGGTCCCAAAAATCTTCTAGAGAATCTTCTATCATTTAAAAGACCTTAAAAGAACTCTGACCTCTGGAAGAAGTATAGCAGAAATTACATGAGAAAGAAAACTTAAGACAAATAATAAAACTACAATATCAAATGATAAATAAAAGTCTCTTTAAAAGTACAGTCATGAGGCAGCTAGGTGGCTCAGTGAATAGAGCAGCAGCCCTGGAGTCAGGAGGACTTGAGTTCAAATCTAGCCTCAGACACCTTGGGCTAGTCACTTAACCCCAAATGCCCTGCCTTCCCCTCTCCAAAAAACATTGATTGATAAAAGTACGGTCATGCAGTTGGGATATGGAGCAGTTCACAATAGCTCTCGAGGTGTAAAACAGCAACAATGAACAAGAACAAACCAGGAATATCAGGGCCAAAGCATCAATGACAACACCTCCAGCAGTCACTGATCCCCAGCACAGATCCAGGTTATGTGTGGGAAAGTAGATAAGGGGTCATAAGCCTCTTGCATGCATCCTGTCCTGGGCCCTAAGATGATACCAGGGCTTGGCTCTTATCATCACTGACTCAGAGTTCCCTAGGTCACCAGTCAAAACTTTACTCTCCCTGGGAGCAAGATCCATCATGGGAATTATACTAAATCCTTGCCTCTTTGAGGCCTCTGAGGGGTAACTCTCTTTTTCTGTAAGAGTTGGATGAAGACCCACCTTTACCTTCACCCAGGAACCCAAGCTTCCTACCAAATGAGTTGACAGATGCCCTTTCTTCCAAATAAATATAAATTTACCATGATTGTGAACAAAAAAAAAAATCATCTTCCTTCCATGCCATTGAACATCTGTCACAATTCCAGCTCTTAATCCTCAAATTCTTCCTAGGAAAAAGCTGTCCAAACCATCCCAGGACAAGGGAGACCTATCAATTAAGGGGAACTGGAATTAATTTTCCAGGATGAAAATAACTTTCTGAAGGGGCAAAAAGCCCAAGGCCAGTCAATTGAGCAAAGGAAAAAATAAAGAAAGGTTGGAGGGAGTCAGTTAGGACTATATTTAAAAATAATCCATCCTTTTTTAATAATCAAGGACATCATGAGATGAAGGTTGAATAAATCAACTGTCCTGACAGAGGTTAAGAATCACACAGGATAATGCCATATTGATCTTTCAACTGTAGGTACTTTTACTAGCTAGAAGAGTATCACTGAGAGGCAACTAATCTTATCCTTAGTCAAGGGGATCAAAGGATCACATGCCCACGGCAAGCTAGCATCACAACACCCATGTTCAGATTGACCATGTAACCAGTCCATCTCTTTCATTCTTATAGGGGCATCAAAATGATTATTCAGCTCAGCAGAAGGTTTCTGATGGGCACTAACATGTCCTAAAAATAGCTACAGGCTGTGAGAGGCATCAGCAAAAATTTCCCATCATTCTTGGCCTCAAAGGGGAGAGATACTAATTATCTAGTCCGGTTTTCACTAGGCCCTAGACCATTCAATCAGACCCCAGGCCACCAATCAGCAATCAGTTTGGATGAAGATTTATCTGACTGACCCCTCGAGGTTTTTCAAATGCTAGCCATGAAGATTATAGCTTGACCTAGTGGAGTATCACTAACCTTCAGAGTTACCCTGTTGCTGGATTAAGGGTTACCAAGCAGCATGTAACTCTCTCATAATGGACAAAGCCATCAGTAAACCAAATAAAATAACATTCCTCAAGAGCCAAGTCCAGGTAGATGGGCCCACTGGCCCAGTGAAAGAAGCAAAGCATCAGGGGCACTGATACTTAAGGTCTCAACTTCCAGAAAAATCACAACCTATTTGTGAAATACACTAAGACTTTGAGCACCTAGGTAAGCACAATCCTAAATATATATACCATTTCTATTTATGGAAGCCTCATGTCCCCCACCCATCTTATCAGAAGAACCATTTTGCCTCACCTAACTCACAATGAGCAATTCTAGAAGAAAAGTGATGGTAAGACCTTGTGTCATCTGTTCAGAAGCAAATAATAACTAGCAATGGGCCAACAATTGCTTTTCAAAAGCAATATAAAAAGTGGTTGATTCAAGGAGTTTACAGATCAAGAAGCATAAGATTTATTTAATCCAGATACTCTTTTATTTCCTGCCAAAGACTCCATTCAGCCTGGTCCATATGAACAGAGACCTCAAAAATCATAGGTACTGTGGGATCATAAGGGAGAACCTTGGGAGAACCTGCTGGACAGCTCACTTCGGTCTCCCGGAAATATAGCCTCATCTGGGATCCACTTGAAAGAGGAAGATATAAGGGTAAACAAGGTGTGTCAAAATTTCAACATGGGGAACATGAGTTCTCTAGAACCCAAAGAGTCCCATAAACCTCTGAGTTTTAGCTTTCAAAGGATTCATTGTCAGCAGCTTAATATAGACTACATCCAGAATTACCTGAGTTCTTCGCATCTACAATGTATTCCCCAAATCTTGACTAAGCAGGTCAAACCATGAATTGTCTTGGGGTTAATCTCCTATTCCATGTCATCTGAGCCATGAAATGATCAAAAGACTCTGCTGTCATGGTCTCATCCCACCCAGTCAACATTACATCATTAATATAACGATGGACAAAATGCTCTCAGGAAGTCTGCCCCCCAAACTACAGCAATATGAATGAAAATTTGAATTATTCTGAGAAAGTATGATAAAGGCATACTCAACTCCTTCCCAGGTAAAGGAAAAACTTCTTATGACATCTCAATCTAAGGAATACTGAAAAAGCAACTGGCAACATCAATAATCTCATACCATTCCTTCAGATTATGGGCTCCTTGGTCCACCATATTGATATAGGAAACAATAGTCAAAGTTTCTTTTTTTTTATTATTTCCTATAATCCACTGCTAAGTCTCTAGGCACCAACCCCTTTCTTCACCAGTCATCAACAATTTTGAAACTTATTTTTCTTGGCAGCCTACCAGGTTCAAGATCCAGTTGACAAAGGTACTGTGAAGTATTCAATGTAACAACTACTACTCGTTGTTTAAGAATGTCTTCTTTCTGTGGCATCTGAAAGGTGGAAAGTGTGCTTGAAATCAAACAGTACTGATGTACAACTGGGTGGACAGTCTTTACCCAGCGATTTCTGAAATATACCCTAGAAAACAAGAAAAGAGCTTATTTTCAATATGATCTTAATAAGAGCATCTGATTCATAAAGCATGAAGTCTATAAGATAAAATCTTCTCTTTGGAAGATAAAGCTTTCTTGGAATTGACAATTAAACCTTATAACCACAGAGATTAATGTTAATTTCTTCACAATGTCTATTTTTCTACTACTTGATTAGACCTTAAATTAATTGCCAGTAGTGTCTTTTATAAAAGCAAAGGAACGCAAACAGAAAACAACTGAGCAGCTAGGGGGTACATATCCAATCCTTTTAAATTGTTTAAATTCATTTTGTAACATTATTGAAAAAAGATTAATATGTGGGTTGTAGAAACAAAAGGGAGATGATGTTATTTAAATTTCAATACATGGGCAAGTATATCTTTTCAAGGTAGCATACTATTAAAACAAAATATATTAAGAATCAATTACTGATTATCCACACAAATAAAGAAAATCGTGATCAGTGTGTGTGTGTGTGTATGTGTGTGTGTGTGTGTACACATACATAAATGAAATTTTAGTAACCTCACCTGTGATTTCATTGTTACAAGCAGCTCTCATTGCAGAGAATTCCTCTACCAAAGCAAGGTGGTACCCACTCAGTAACTCACAATCTTACAGAATTGCATGTCTACTATGATGTTAAGCAACTTGCCCAGAGTTCCACTAAGGCTATATCTCTAACTACTAATTCACAGTTATAGGTAACTACTTATAAATGAGAATACATTTAACAGCCATGCAATGGATTTGAAGTCACCTTATAGCTACTTCCTTGACTAAGTTAAAGTTACTGCTCTGTGTTTTAGTCCCCTTATCTATAAATAGGGAGTTTAGACTAAATGACCCCTCAATATTCCTTCTGGCTCTAAATTTAGGATTTTGAGTTTTTGCACTTCAACATAAACACAACCGTGCCTAATATTTTAGGAATTTACATTTCTGTTAATTACCACCAGCACCACTCAAAATCCCAGGCCCCTGCAATAAGGACTACTTGGGCAAGACAACAATATTGCAGTTATTGGATACTTACAAAACACAGAATTATATTAGAGATGAAGAACACTAACTTGAATTTGATAAACCTTTATCAATTTTTAATAAACTTAAGAATTCATTTAACTAGGCTCTCTTAACTGTGATGTTTGACTGACATTCATGAACAAAGAAAAAGGACATGGTTAGCAAGAGCATCTTGGTGACCTAATTGTAGATTGCTTGCCCTGATTTCTTTTACATATAGTAGGCATACATTGAATATTTTGTAATGGACTGATTATCTTTTCTACTTTATAACATATTATAGGGCTTTAATAAGTTGATCTTCAACAAATGGATAACTCCTATAAATTCAAAGCTTTTAGCAAAATAGATGCTGTATTTTAAAACTCTGTTTTAAATAGAACACTGCAAGTCCAGTGAATCTGACTGCTATGAGGAGTCCTTAGCCTGCCTGCTTTAGGTCTACAAGGTTTACATGGGTCTAAACTGTAGTTAAGCTTAGATCTCAAACACAATGATATCACATAGTCAAGGACTAATTCAAGAAGGATTAGAAAAAATTATCCAGGTTTCCCAACCTATCCCCCCACTCAAAATTGTCCATTCTCTGTAAGAGTTGACAATGGATTTGATGTCAGAAGACACAGTTTTGAGTAATTATGCTACTGGTTACTATTTATATGACTAGGTAAATCCCTTAGCTGCTCTGAGACTCAGTTTCATCAGCTGTAAATTGAGGGTGTTATTTAATCAAATAACCTTGAAGAGCCCTTCAATTCTGAATGTATCATCCTATGAATGTATGAATATGAAAGGTATCTCATAATCGGCTTAAGATTAAAGTCGCAAGAAAATTTAAAATTTCCTGCAAGAATCCATAATAATGCCACTTTGAATTTATACTGCGGCTTTTTTATATCTATTATCTCATTTTCCCCGTCATAGCAGTTATTGGCCTAGAAAACGCATTTGTGCACAAGTAGAAATATAGTCAGGATTTAGAGTCAGAAAACAGAGGTTTGAATCCTGATTCTGTAACCTACACCCTAGCTCTGTGACCTTGAGCAGATCTCTTAGCATCATTGTGGTTGTCTCTTCCTATGTATAATGAGAATAATATTCCCCATAGCATATACTCCCCCAGGAATGATGTGAAACTCAAATGAGGTAATATAGCACATAAACATACTCTTATCTTCAAATTACAGAGGAAGACACTGAGGCCTAAGGTTCAAAGTCACCCAACTAGTTAGAGGAAGTGTAAGGACATGGACCCATGTTTTATTGATTTTTTATCTAGTCAGTGTTTTTCCACTATACAGACAGTCCTTGTTTTTCACCACTTCACAATTTACCATTCTGCTCTTTCAGTATTGCCTAACAAACAGCTAGAGTATAAATAGCCTCATATTTATGGAGAATAAATTTTCTAGCTCCCTCACACATTTGGAATGGGTCTAAAACTAAGTGAAAAAAATATTCAACAATGAAACAGACCCTGAACATTCAGCAGCAACTATAACAAACAAAATAAAATGAAGTTCTGAAGATCACACATACAGCATGATCTGCTGGTGCTACAATCAAAAGGAAAGGAATGCTGTGGTAGACTGACTGGCTTTGTAAAAAAGAACATTTTTTCATGCATATGGCAAGACATAGAAGAAGTAACAGAATAAGAAAGAAAAATGGAGAAAAAAACCAAGGCAAAAAGAGTCAAAAAAGCAGAATATCCAATAAAAGAATCTCATTCAATTCACCAAATATTTATTAAACACCGACTACATTCAAGGTAATATGGAAAGGTACTAGACAGGAAGCAGCAACTAGAGCAATGGTGGTGGAAAGCAGGATGAAGGAGAAATAGTAATACTAAGCATCAGATACTCTTATAGCAGAACCAACAGCAAAGAACCAACAATGCAGAATATTGAATCACTCTGTAAACTACTGAAACAAAAAGTCTCCTAAAGCTCAATATAGGAGTTCTTGTCTTTTATACCCTTTCCTGCAAGTGTACAGAAATTGTATTGAGTTATTCCAAGACACAACACCTCTAGTTAAGAATGGAGTCCTACTCAGGAAGAAGTTAGGTTAAATAAGGTTAAACCACTTTTGCTTTTAATCTTTTTAAAAAGTATTATCTGTTCATTTTTATGGTTAAAATCAAGATGGTCACTGTGAAATTGTTAGTGCAACAAAGCAATAGGTAATCTTTTTTACCTTTTTAAGAGAAGACTGGAAAATTACTACCTTTAAATGGAAAATGGAAGTCATAAGGTTCAAACTCCTATTACAAAAATGATCTACCTCATTATTACACTCTGTTTCCATTGCATGGAAAAAATGATGGAGTATTTAATCTCAGAGAGCTGATTAGGAATGTTAGAAAAATCAAGTTGGGGGGCAGAGCCAAGATGGCGGCGTAAGAGCAGCAACATATCACAGCTCTCACATAGGCACCCCAAAATACACATAAAATATGACTCTAAACTAATTCTAGAACTCCAAAACGCACATGAATATACTTTCCACTAAAGTCAGCTCGGCTACGAGGAATCATATCAGCACTGCAAATGGAAACCAGCCTGGCCTAAAGCCCCCATCCTGGGGGCAGCTGGACGAGAGGAGCCAAGCCCCGGCTGGAGCTTCAGGTGAGCAGGTTGGCGGCAGCTGCAGCAGTATCCAGAACTAGGTCAGTGGGACTTGTAAGGTCGTGGGAGAAAAGCGGTCCCAGCCAAACTGCCTAGACTGCTGAGAAGCAGAAAGTGGAGGCTCTGCACCCGCCTCCACATTGCTGCTTCAGAGCTCTCGGCCTGCAGACTACAGGAGAACCAAGCGATCACTCAGAGGCCAAGTGCTCTCGCGTTGAGCAGCCTGGATCTGGATCACGGTCTTGGGCTTTGGTCCTGTGGTTCGTTTTTATTCAGTGAGCTGGAAGTGGCGGAGGGACCCAGCAACTTCCTAAGACCTCCAGCAGCTGGGAGGACCCCAGTGATTTGGGACAGAGCTTTCCCCTCTGAAAGCAGAGCTCCACAGAGATTAAAAAAAAAAAATCACGGACTGACCAAGCATGAATAAGAATAA
>JAQQSV010014563.1:0-12262 GCA_028646515.1 Pseudochirops corinnae
ATATATATATATATATAAGTCGATATCACAATACCCATAATGCTTAGCTCCCAGTGTTTCTATAAGGATCTAACAAGAGCATCTTTACCAAACATAGATAGACAAGATGATATGGTGAATACCACATGGAACCCCAAAGTCTTCTCCCTTCAGGAATTTAAGAGTTCTGGGAACCTCTGAGCCAAGGCATTTATTTAGTTAGTTTCTCTGATCCTCAGTTTTTTTTTCATCTGTACAATATAGTCAATATTCGCGTTTGCCCCGTAAGATGTTGAGAGGATTAAATAAGAAAACATTCTTTTCAAATCTTAAATTGCGACAGAAATATCATGTATTATTAATTTTTACCATTACCTAGCTGAATCCTATGACTGTGTGAATTCATATCTCTGTTGCACTTTACAGATTACAATGAATTAAATTCAAAATATATGTCAGTAAGCGCCTAAGAGCTATACTATGTAGGCATTGGGGATGCAGAGAGAGAAAACAAAACAGGTACTGCCCTCCAGAAACTTAAATTCTGGCTCTTAACTGATATGCTTATGAGTGAAATACTATCCCAATTATAGAAGACCTTTGGAAAAGCAGAGAATGAAACATTCTCTACACTCATGAAGACCACAGGAACAACTTCATTCGTTGTCTTCATAGACTTATCACCTAACACAATGCTTGGCACACAGTAGGTGTTTAATGTATGCCTGTTGATTGATTCCAAGAGGCAAAGGAGTGGAAGGTATATTGTGACTTGAAGTCGGGGGGGCTTGAGTTCAAGCTTCAACTCTAAAAGTGACTAGCCTAGCATCATTACCTCTCAGAAACTCTACTTCCCCAACAATAAGGCTAGGGACTGAACTGATTTTGTTGGTATCAGGAACTTTCAGGTGAGGTCAGTCCTCCTACAAGGGCATCTCAGTACCTCTTCTCATATTGGCATCACCAAAAGCATGGAGTTGGAGGCAAGACTGAACCTAAATCCATCTGGCTTCAAAGGCAGCTTTGTTCACTGTACCACACCGCCTCTTGGGTCCTTGATCGTAAACCGAGGCTTAACCAGTTCTGAAATTCTATGATTCTGATTATGTGAAAATTGGACCCAAATTTCCCCTGTAACCCTCCAAGTCACTTCCCCAGGATACCCACAGACTGATCCTAATGAGGCTGTCCTCACTCAGAAGACATTTGAAAATCCTCTCTTGGAAGACTCACTTGAGAAAATCAGCCTCCCTGCTCTGTTTCAACTCAGTTTCTTTCCTGAGATTTAGCTACAAAAGTTTTGGCTGCTTGGCTGTTTCCACAAATTAAATCTATCCCCAAAAGATAAAGATTCACCCCCCTAACCCACTAAAGACATTCAAAAGAATATGCCTGAGTAATGGGCACATTATGGCAATAAGTGTTTATCTCACCAAGGGGACTACTTTGAAGGGGAGTGTACATAGTCTAAGTTCCAATCCAAATGACTAGAGTTGATGCCTCACTCTTCCCCTGACTTCTTCTGTCTTCATAACAATTCTTCTCTTCTGTATACTTGGAATAACCCCATGCTGATTTGTTGAAGTCACTATCTTTTTTTAAATTCTGTGAGGCATGTACAAACTGCTCCCTCCTCAAATTTCTCTGAACACTTCTCCTGGTTCTATCCTGTGCCCATGTTTCAGGCTCCTTTGTAGCATATGATTGATTCATGTCACTGCCTTTCTCCCCATTAGATTATCAATGACTGTTGGGAGCAGTGTCTGTATCAAATTGATTTTGGTCTTTCTAGTACTAAGGAGGCTAGGTGGCTAAGGGGATAGAGTGCCAGGTGTGGAGTCAGGAAGACCTGAGTTCAAATCTGGCTTCAGACACTCACTCGCTATGTGACCCTGGACAAGTCATTTCACCTCTGTTTGCCTTAATCTACTGGAGAAGAAAATGGCAAACACTCCAATATCTTTACCAAGAAAATCCCATGGACAGTATTGGTGTTCTGTGGTCCATGGAGTCATGAAGAGTCAGGCATGACTAAACAACAAAAGATACTAAGAAGAGGGTCTGGGCTACATACACACTTACTATGTGCTTATCTCATTGGGTTACACTATTAGTTTTAGTTAGAAGGGGCATCAGGGGTCCAGCACAACTCCTGACTCAAAAATGAATTGCCACCTGTATGTATCATAGTTATCCACCCAATGGAAATGAAATACTTCCAGTGGTGGGGAATGCATTACGTCCCAAGTCATCCTGTTTTATTGCTGGATAGTGCTTAGGATTAGGAAGCTCCTTCTAATTTTAAGGCAGAATATGACCTATACTTTGCTTCCAAATATACCACAAAATTCTGTCCTGGAGAATTTTCTGGCCTGTCCCATTACCCTACGTGAATTTGGGTAAGTCATTTAATATCCCTGGGCCTCAGTATGACCAACTCCTAATCCCATACCTTATGCCTAGTAGGCCCTTAATAAAAGTTAAATATATTTGCATTCAATCGGCAATCAACAAACATTGTCAAAACTTCTGTTATGGGCTGAGCATTGTACCAAACAAAGACGAAAATGAAAAGGGTCCTGCCTTCAGAAAGCTTGCATTATAACAGGGTGGACAACAAGACTGCGTACGTATACACACATACATATATGTGTACATATATGTGTGTGTTTATATGGAATAAGCCCAAAATAAATTTGAGGTAGTTAAGAAGGGGAGAGTACTAGCTGTTGAGGGGCCAAGGTCTACATGTAGAAGGTGTTACTTGGACTGAATTTGTTGGTCAGTGCATCAGTAAACATTAAGTGCCTACAATGTACAAGCCACCATGCTAAGGACTGGGGATACAAAAGGAAGCAAAAGACAGCCCTGCCCTCAAGGAAGTCATAATCCAATGGGGGAGGGGGCAAACGAAACACATCTATAGAAAGCGAGTTATACGAAGGATAAATATAAGAGAGGGAAGGCGCTAGAATTGAGAAAGGTGGACACGTGCTTCCTCCAGAAGGAGAAGTTATTTTAGCCAGGACTTAAAGGAAGCCAGGGGAGGTGGTAGCAGAGATGAGGGGGGAGAAGGTTCCAGACATGGGTGGGGATGGCAGCCAGTGAAAGTCCCCAGAGTCTAGAGATGGAGAGTCCTGTTGGCAGCACATCCAGGAGGCCAATGTTACTGGATCAAAGAGTGGGGGGGAGGGTAAGAGGTAAGAAGACCAGAAAGGGAGGAGGCGGTAGTTTATGATGGGCTTTGAAGGCCAAACACAGCATTTGGTATTGGATCCTGGAGGCAATAGGGAGGCAGTGGAGTTTATTGAGAAGGGGAGCAACATGATTAGACCTATGCTTTAGGAACATCACTTTGGTGGCTGAATGGGAGATGGATTGGAGGGGGAGACACTCAAGATAGGCAGACCCACCAAGAGCTATTGAAAGTCTTGGCAGAGGTAATAAAGGCCTGCATCAGGGTGGGGGCAATGTCAAAAGAGAGAAGAGGGCATATTGGAGAGATATTGCAGGGGTGAAGTCAACAGGCCTTGGCAACAGCTCAGACATTAAGGGTTAAAGATGGTGAACAGCCCAGGAAGACAGCTAGGTTTTAAGCTTGGGGGTCTAGTAGGATGGGATCTTGGAGGCATGAAACTACAAAGGGCAAGAGATAAAGTCAAGAACACCTGAGTTCAAATCCCTCTTCAAAAATGTATTAGTGGTGTGACCCTAGGCAAGTCCCTTAACTTCTTTTAGACTTAGCTTCGTCACCAATAAAACCAGAATATTAATCTATCTACTTCACACACAGCTGTGAGGGTCAGTGAGAAAAGGATAGGAACTGAATTTCACTGGCATAGAGAAATTCCAGGTAAGCAGGCTCCTCTTACCAAAGTAAGTTGGCACCTTCTGTGCAATTCGTCATCTTGGAGAGTTTAACTAGAACACTGAAAAGTTAAGGGACTATTCCAGGGTGACAGGGCCAGTATTCAGGTAAAACTCTTTTCAAGTCCTTTTATAAATGTTAGCCACTATTGCAGAAAGAAACAAGGGGATATGCAAAGCTGAGGAGAAGAAGAAAGACATTCCAGATTTGGGGAACATCCAGTTCAAAGGCAGGAAGCTGAGTCATGGGGTACTTTGTATGAGAAAGAGTCAATCTAGAATTTATTAAGTATTAGACATTTCAGCACTGGGGACAGAAATATAAGAGAAGAAACAATATATTATCATATTCTCAAGAAGTTTATATTTTAATAGGGGGGAGACAAGAAGTCAATCACCATTTTAATTTCACCCATTTTTCCTGATTCAGATTCCCTAACCCAAACACTTCTCACCATACTTTGGCAAGACAGAGCTTTCCTTGTCCAGACTCAGTAAAAGAATACCCAGGTCTGGCTTGTTTTGTCCTAGCACTGCTTCTGAAAATTGCTCAAATCCTGATTGTGAAGAGATTGGCTTTGGAAGGAGATCAGCAAGATGAAGGCCATAGCTGAATTCACAAAATGGTGGGCTCTTATTGGGGCCAATAGGAAAATGCTACAGGATTTGTTTCCCCATAGCCTTTAAGATTTAACCGATGTGTGACTCAGGCCAGAGCAAGGCCAATTTACAGACAATTCCCAGAGCCCAATGTAATTTAGAGATGAAGTCAAGATTCACAGACAAGACCAAAGTGGAATATTTGGCTATTAGGTTAGCTGCTAAAATACTCCCTTGTGCCAGAGCCTGGGGATGGATATGGAGTCTCCTGGATGCTTCTCGGAGAATTGCATTTACCTGACTTAGGTTTGAAATCAATAGAAACCAGGAACTTTGAGAGCCTGGGGGAAGAGAAAGGCATTAGTACTTTGGCTACTGCAGGAAAGACGGAGGTTGCAAATCTTCCTGACTCACTCCTGGATGGCCAATTTTCCAAATAACGTGCATTTTTTATGCAAATCATTCTGAATGAAGGTGAGCTGGAAGTAGAAGAAACTTAGCAGTTAAGATATGAGAAAAGGAAAATAGTGTGATGCAATTGAATGCACAGTGAATGTGGAAGGGTTTCTCTAGCTGTAAAATGAGAGTGATCATAAAAGCTCACATTCATATTTTGCTTTTTAAAAAAAACCTTTTCTTTTAACAATTTTTTGAAGAAGGTAGGATATTTGCACAACCTTCCTCACAAAGCTATTCTGAGGAAACTATTTTAAGGGCTAACCAACTGAGGCATAGACAGCATGTTTGTTAAATCTATTGGTCACACAAAGCTTATGTTTTATCTGCTCAGAGAGGCTACTTCCCTAACTCTTAGTAGCAATAGCAGATTGAGATCCTAGAATGTGGCTGACTGTTACTGCCCTCAGGGTACTATGAATTACTGTCAGCCATGGGCCCTCATTAGTGTGCTTCCCATCATTTGTGAGCAAGAATTAATTAGCTTTTATTTTTAAATTTTTTTTTTTTTTTTGCTTTTTGGAGGGGAGGAGGTAGGGCAATTGGGGTTAAGTGACTTGCCCAAGGTCACACAGCTAGGTGTGGGGGGGGGGGGTTAAGTGTCTGAGACCAGATTTGAACTCAGGTCCTCCTGAGTCCAGGTGCTCTATTCCCTGTGTCACCTAGCCACCCCTAATTAATTAGCTTTTAGATAGGGTATTTAATAAGTAGGTATGTCAAGGAGAGATACTACAGAAACATCTCACTAAACCAAGGATGCATCCACAAGGTCCTTGGAGAGAGCAGGCTCAAACACACAAAGCACATGTGACAAAAAGGGTAAACTCATCACTTTTGATGAGTTTTCTTGTTTCATCGAGTCTTCATGATGTTCTCTTTAGGTGTAGATCTCTACTGGACTCTAACTTTCCTCCACTGAGAGCAATTCTCTCTCATGAGTCTTTCAACAATTTAGAGCTCTTCCAAAGTGAAATGAATTGCCTCCAGAGATACTGGGTTCCCACTTACTGGAGGTCTTTAAGCAGATGTCAGGTGAATATCTTGGGGAAACTTGGTAAGGTATGGGTTGACCTGGAGGACCTCCTGAGGTCCCTTCTACCTAGCAAATTATGTGATTAGGTGTTCTCAAGAATGCAGCTGTTACTAAACTCATGACTTAGGTGTCACTGACCAGTTCTTTGGCATATGATCTGTCTTAAGACCTCCAGAATCTCGCCATAAGTTCTAAGTTACATAATAATGAGCTATGTATGTGTGTATATATATATATATATATATATATATATATTGTATAATATATGTTATATTTAATATATAAATTACATAGTAATAATAAAAACAGTTCCTTTTTCCAGAACACTTTAGCATTTACCAGATGCTTTCCTTACAACAGTCCCCTGGGGTAAGTAATAAAAACGGCATCATTTCCATTTGACAGATGAAGAAACCATGGCCATTCAGGTTAAACGCTAGACCAAATGGCATACAGGTAACAAATGTTGGAGGTGGTTTTGAACTGACTTCTCTCTTCCCTGGCACACTCTTTCCGTGTTCTCTTCAGTTCAGCCTGCTACAGAAGGCTCTCCCCAGGGATGATGCGGACAATACAAACGCAGCACATAGGAAAAATTGACCAGGTAACCAGATTCAATAGAGGAGTGTTACTTCGTATCTCTTATTCTCTCCTGACAACACACTCAGCTCTGCAGTAGAAAGGCCGATCAATCAAGCAATCAGTCAACAAGCATTTATTAAGAGCCTAGTGCTATCTACCAAGCAGGAAACATGGTTTCAGAAGCCAGGCCAGCTCTGCTTTTATAAGCTGCCTTCAGACAGCTTTGCAGTGGGAGATAGGATTGTGCCCTGGCTAAGGCTACTGGGCCTTTCTGCCTCACAGATCAACTACTTGACCTCTCTGAGCGTGGGGATGCTTTCTCCTGTATGCTGGCCATTTCTCTTACAAAATGTCTCTGCGTCTGCATCCAAGGCTAGTGAACATGATTTAATGTTTTCTTTCCTTATGAACAACAACCATGAGATGGTCGTTCAGTGTCTGTTTTGGGGCAGCTAGCTGGCATAGTAGATAGATCACTGGGCCTGGAGTCCGGAAGATTTGAGTTCAAAACTGGCCTCAGATACTTACTAGCTGTGTGACCCTGAGCAAATTACTTAACTCTTAACTCTATTTGTCTCAGTTTCCTTATCTGTAGCATTAGCTGGAGAAGGAAATAGCAAAGCACTCCATAGATGGGGTCACAGAGAGTCAAACATGACTGAACAACAGTAACAAATGTCTGTTTTTTCTTTTTTTCTTTCTCCTCTCTCGGGGTTCCAGAAGCAGCTCAGTGTCAGCACTTTGTAGAAGGACAGCTCCAAGTGTTTGACTGCAGGTTTGCTTTATGTTTCCAGTTTGGAACCAAGGAGGTAAGTAAAAAGTAGGGAATATACAAAAGAGAGGAAATGAGATTCACTGAGAGAATCATAGACCTGTTGCTCTTGTGGAGACTGAGAAGTTTGAGTTGCCTTTTGAGAGTGCCTCAGTTTCCAGAGAAGCACCAGGGTTCATGGAGGATACAATTACATGTGGGGCATTCCCAAGTCCTTTCCCAGACATGGGCATACCTCCATGTGTTCTTCACGGGATCCCCCTGTTGGAGATTGTACATGGCTGCCCCATATACACAAATCGACCCATTTTTCCTGTCCCTGGGCTTTGACATGCCCACAAAATACCACCTCATTGGCTGCTAGCCAAACTTCTTCCTAGATTTAAGTGAGTCATATAAAGTCTCTCTGGCAACCTGAGGACAATAGTGTCAAACTCAAACTGGGCCATTAAACCATAAACTGGGATTCCCAGAGGTCACATATTGATTTAGAAGATCACATATTAACATTTTCTCTGTTCTACTATATTTCATTTATTTTGTTAATTTTTCTCAATTACATTTTAATTTGGTTCAGGATGAACTCGGGAGTGTTAGTGGTGGCAATGCAGTGGGTGGGTTGTGTATTAGACACCTTGGCTTTGGGCTGTTACTCAGCCAGCCCCAACTGTTTGCAATTCTGCTCCATCAACCTTGCAGAGAGGTTAAAGAGCACCAACATTGTACCCTATACCTGCTCCCCAGAGCACCTTGCTCCCTTCTAGTCTGCCACTTCTAATATTTGATCTAGGAGGAAACTGTCAGGATCTCTAAGTCAAATGTGATTCTATTTGGGGGGAAGAAAGGATATGGGGCTCAGTGATAACCAAGGCATACCTTTAAGGTTTTTCTGGCTGTGTATCTACTGTCCCAGAGAGCTGGTGTAGTGAGAATGTTGACCTCTGAACAAGTATATCAGAGAATTCCATACCCAGCAAAGAGTCCTGTTGAGGAGAACTAGGAGAGAGAGGATACCAGGAAGAAGGCCAGTTTTTGAGTCAGATAACCTGTGTTCAAAACTCAGATCTGCCTGTTAATATCTGTGTGGTCTTGGTCAAGTCATTTAAATTGAGTCTCAACTTCTTCATCTGGGAAATGAGGGGGTTGGACTGGATAACTTCTGGGGTCCTTTACAATTATTTATCTATGATCCCATGAGCTCAGCAGCCACCTAGTCCAACCCATACCTGATAAACAATCACCATCATTTTGTACCTGGCAGAGGTACAGCCTTGGCTTGACCCAGAATGAGAAATACAACCAGCCTCTTTCACTTCTGGATACTCCAAATTATTAAGCAGTTTTCCCTTTCCCAGTGTTAAATCTGCTTCTTGGCAATTATTTTCTTCACCCTTTGCCCCTGGTGCTGCCCTTTGAGACCAAACTAACCAAGGATACCTCCTCATGGGTCCCAGCTCTATTAACCCCAAGTCATTGAAAGGGGACCAAATATGCAGACACCGACGTCTCCTCCCCTACTCTCTCCATTCTCCTTTGCATATGGCCCTCTTTCCTTCTCTGCCTTGCCCTGCTCTCTGCCCCTTTTCCATTTCTCCCTTGTCACTCCTCAGCACTCGGTCTTCCACAGCTTTCTTGTCTCCAATTCCTTTTCCCTTTGTCTACAAAGACTCCATTCAGGAGTCAAGGCAGGCTGACTTCTAGGAAGAAGCTTTAAAACTATTTCCTGCATCAAAAGAGCTCACCAAAGTGGGGCCCGCTCTAAGGTCTGCAGCAGGCTTCCAAATGGAAGGAAAGCAAATGTGGGAAGACTGGAGAGATGGCACTTTGTAATTAAAGATAAAATAAAGCTGATTCCTGAGTTATGATTTCACTTCTGTCAGTGGGAGATGACTGCCATAAAACGGACCAATTCAATTTCTTCTTTTTAAAAGAAATTATATTCATACCTTGTGGGGGGAGGTTATCATTTTTGGATATATTTCATTTCTGCCACTCACCCTTCCTTCCCTATGCAGTACCTCCCCTTTTTTAAATTAGTTAATCTATTTTTAGTTTTTAACATTCATTTCCACATTCATTCCCCATCCCAAGATGACAAGCACACTGAATGCCCCTTCCCCCAATCTGCCCTCTCCTATATCCCCCATCCTCCCTTACTTTCCAGTAGGGCAAGATGGATTTCTATACACCATTGCCTGTATATCTTATTTTCCAGTTGCATATAAATTTTTTTTAACATTTGTTCTTAAAACTTTGAGTTCCAGATTCTCTCCCTTTGCTGTTGCTCATCCATCCCCACTGGGAAGACAAGCAATTCAGTGTAGGTTATACATGTGCAGTTATACAAAACATTTCCATAGTAGTTATAATGTGAAAGACTAACTATATTTCCCTCCATCCTATCCTGCCCCCCCACTTATTCTATTTTCTCCTTTGACCCTATCCCTTTTCAAAAGTCTTCACTTATGACGACCCTCTCCCCCAATCTGCCCTCCCTTCTATCCTCCCCCTTGGGATAAGATACCCAATTGAGTGTATATGTTATTCCCTCCTTAAGTCAAATTCAAGCTATCCCTTTTTTACTACAAAAAAAAAGGAGTAAACAAAAGCAAGTAGCACAAGGACCGTATTTGACAATGCATGCAGTAGTCCACACCCATAGTCCTCTACCACTCCAGTGAAAGTCGGGAATATATTTCCTCATCTCTTCTCTAGCACTAAAGTTAGACCAGTGCAATTCCTATCATGCCAATCCATAGCCAAAATTGCCAGAGGCAGAAAACTATTGCTATTCCCTCTTATGCACTCCACAATCTTACCCATCATGATCAATGTACTCCCTGGCTGTGTGACCCTGACCAAATTGATTCACCTCTTTGAATGACAATTTCATTAGCTGAAAAACAGGGGAAGTGCTTGTGCTTCTCATCTCCCTGGGGTGTTATACACAAGAGCTTTCTGCACCTTGAAGTACCAGTGAAATTATATGCATAATAAATATGAGCATGTGAAATATGTATATTCAATATAAAAATCTTTGTGTAGTTTTAGGTTTATTTAAGCTTAAATACTCTCTAATGACAACTATATATATGTAAATGTATATGACCTATATATATATATATATATAATATATACATACACACATATATGTAATGCTTACATATCTGCATGTTGATTGTATATGCAGAGAGACTGTACATATTCCCATATTCTAATGGAGCCGTGATCCCATCCATGCAGAGTGGAAAGTGATTGGTCATAGAGTCAGAAGCCCTGGGCTTGACCCCCGACTCTGACGCTTATTTAACTTCTGTGAGCTCTAGATCTCCATCTCCTAAAAACTGTGGGGATTTATCTCACTCAGGGGCTCTTCAAATTCTTTGTGTCATGAACCCAAAACAACAACAACAACAACAATCCCTGCAGTTTCCATGGTAACTGCTATGCACCAAGACTATCCTAAGTCCTTGATATTTATGATTCTGTTTTACCTTCACAACTCTGGGAGGTAAATGCTATTATCCTCATTTCGCGTTTGAGGAAACTGAGGCAAACAGTGGGTAAGTAACTTGCCTAGGGCCATGTGATTGGTGTCTGAGGCAAGATTTGAACTCAATTCTTCCTGACTACAGGTGCAGGTTGCTCCCCACCATACTACCTGGCTATCCTGGGCAGGCTGGTCAAACCTATGGACCCCTTCCCAGGGGCACACTCTTCCATATCTAAAATAGGATAGGAATGCAAAGGAAATGTTGTTCCAACATACTGTTATTAGGTTATTTTAAAAGGAAGAAAACAAGTACTTGGGTTCCAGGGAAAGAAGGCTTGATGTGAGTGAGCTCTGACGTCCCTTCCAGCTCTGAATCCCTGGAGGTGGATATCCCCACCAATGATGCAGACCATAAACCACCTCTGCCTGCCCAGCCCATGGGACTCTTCTCCATTTCCTTCCCAGATTTGCCACTGGTAAGGTCCACCAGTGTGCTGGATGCCTTCTGGGCCAGAGGCCTTCCTCACTGTCTCTTGACATCACGAGCACATCAATGGAGCTGTCCATCAGGCATTCTCACCACACCATGTGATTGGTTCATCATTTTTTAATCTCCTTAGCATATTTTTTTTTTATAAAACTCAAACATTTGCTAAAAATGTATGCACGGGGGCAGAGCCAAGATGATGGTGTAGCAGCAGCAACATATTGCAGCTCTCACATAGCCACCCCAAAATACCCATAAAATAGGACTCTAAACTAATCCTAGAACTCCAAAACACACACAAATATACTTTCCACTAAAGTCAGCTCGGCTACGAGGAACCATATCAGCACTGTGAACCGAAACCAGCCTGGCCTGAAGCCGGAGCTGTGCCCCTGGGGCGGCTGGACAGTAGGAGCGGAGAAGCCTCTCTGGTGAGCAGATTAGCGGCAGCTGCGAGCAGCGTTCAGAACTAGGTCAGTAGTACTTGCGAAATCAGGGGAGAAGGGCGTCTGCCGAAACACCTCCAAGGTGGGAAAGCTAAAGGCAGAGGTTTTGCACCCGCCTCTGCATTGCAGCTTCTGTGCCTGAAGCCTGCAGACAGCAGAGGGACTAAGTGATTGTTCAGAGTCCGAGTGCTCTCACGTTGAGCGGCCTGGATCCAGATCGCGGTCTTGGGATTTCGGTTCTGGAGTCTTCATTATCCAGTGAGCCAGAAGTAAGTAGGAAGGGACCCAGCACCTTCCTGAGAGCTACGGCAGCCAGGAGGACCCCAGCGATTTGGGACAGAGCTGTCCCTTCTGGAAGCAGAGCCCCATAGAGATCTAAAAAAAAAAAAATCACGAACTGAGCAACCATGAGTAAGAACAAGCATAAGAAGCAAAGTAAGAACAGCTCCCAAACCCTAGATTCCTTCTTTGGGGAAAAGAAGGATCATGGCAAAGAGAGGGAGGAGGAGAGTGCAGCCAGAGCACCCCCACCAGGGGCCTCCAATAA
>JAQQSV010014564.1:0-12261 GCA_028646515.1 Pseudochirops corinnae
GCCATTTGAGTTAATCTATTTTTTAAGGT
Organism: Pseudochirops corinnae; assembly: GCA_028646515.1. Lineage (NCBI taxonomy): Eukaryota > Metazoa > Chordata > Mammalia > Diprotodontia > Pseudocheiridae > Pseudochirops > Pseudochirops corinnae. The sequence goes on from JAQQSV010014564.1 coordinate 30, forward strand.
GTTATTTTCTTCAATTAGGTTGTTGACTCTGTTTTCATGATTTTCTTGCATCATTCTTATTTCTCTTCCCAATTTTTCCTCCATTTCTCTTATTTGGTTTTCAAAATCCTTCTTCAGCTTATCTATGGCTTGTAGGAAGTCATCATGTTTCTTGGAAGCTTTTGGTGTGGGAGCTCCAATTGTGTTGTCTTCCTCCCGTTTCATGCCTTGATCCCCTTTGTCCCCAAAGAAGGAATCCAAAGTTTGGTTGCCATTCTTACTTTCCTTCCTTTGCCTGCTTATGTTGCCAGTAAATTACTTGATGTTTTTACTCTGTGGAACTCTACTTCCAGAGGGGAATTCTCTTTCCCAAATCTCTGGGGTTTTCTCAGCTGCCAGAACTATTACAAGGCTGTTGCAGCTCCCACCAGCTTTGGTTCACTGAAAAGGCACCCCAGGACCACCACCCAAGACCTCAATCTGGATCCAGGCTGCTCAATGCAAGAGCACTTAGCCTCTGAATGATTGCTTGGCCTCCCTGCAGTCTGCAGGCTGGGAGCTTCTGAAGCAGCCACGTGGAAGCCGCTGCAGGGCTGCCACTTCTGCTGCTTCCTTGCCTTGCAGGCAATTTGACTGGACCACTTTTCTCCCCCAAATTTATCTGAGTTCCACTGACTTTTCACTTTGTCTTTGTTTCTTATGGCTTGATAATTCTGGAAACTGCCACAGCTGCTGCTGATCCCTTCTCCTGAAGGCTCCAGTTGTGGCTTGTCATGGGTACCCCAGGGACCAAGCCACGGTTTCAGGCTGGGCTGGTTTCGGCTCGCAGCACTGAGATGAGCCCTTCCTGCCAAGCTGCCTTCAGCAGGAGATGTGTTTTTTTGTATTTTTGTGAGTTTTGGAGCCCTAGAGTTTGTTTAGAGTTATATTTTATGCGTATTTGAGATGGCTATGTGGGAGCTGAGGAACCTCATTGCTTCTAAGCCACCATCTTGGCTCTGCCCCCCTGCTAAGGATTTTTGAGGGCCAGCTGGAGCTGTCAAAGACTGAGGAAGCATGACTGTGATGCTGGTGATTGGTATGAACTTCTTGGTGGCCTTGTTAAGCCTTGTCTTCCCAGGAACAGAGACTGTGAAGGATTTGAGATGGACTGGACACTGTGAGCTCCAATGTGGAGTAGGAACTGCACAGAGAGATAGACAAGGACCTGGCTGCTGTCTGCCTTTGAACCCAGGTGACAGTTTCATGAATCCAGGTAGTCTCTGGGACCAGAGAAGGGGATCCAGGGAATCAGAGAGACCAACCCAAGTCAAGCTGAAAGAAGATTTTACTAGGATACCATGTGCTGACTGAGAAATTGTAATTTTCTAGTGACCTAGGGGTGAAGAGTCTATGTATTTTCTGATGATTGAATAGTGAATGATGAAGGATGATTGAATGAGTGAGTTGATTGAATTATTGACTGACTAAATGATTGTACTTAGTCAATGATGACTGAATAAGTGACTGATTTGTAACTTAGTTTGCCCCATGAGTGGAGAACATTGACTATTGTATGCTGTGGCCCTTGAGGAGGCAAACTTCCTTAAGGATGATTGAATGATTGAGATGGTTGAATGCTTGAGTTACTAAATGATTGTTCTTTGTTGAAAACTTTGTGACCACTGTGGTAAAAACTATGTGGCCATCTGGGTGATAAGTTTTTTGAATGCTGTATTTTGACTTTCTGTGATAAGTTGTAATATTGTGAATGCTGTACCTTGATTTCTCTGAATGTTTTGCTCTGATTTGTTATGGAATAAATAGAATGTTCACTATACTGTGTAATCAGAACCTTAAAAACTGTTCACAGTAGCATTCTTCTGGAAAGCTGGTTGTGTGTGGTATTATACCCTTTTATCTTCCCCCCACCCCTTATCCCCTTTCCTGTACTTTCCTGTAGGGGGAAGGTGATACCCAATTGAGTGTATATGCTATTCCCTCCTTAAGTCAAATCCTATGAGAGTAAGGTTAACTCATTCCTTCTCATGTTCCCCCTATTTCCCTCCATTTTGAAACATTTTTCTTGCCTCTTGTACCCCCAAGCAAATGCAACTTCCAGGTTTGGATTACAAGCATAGCAAACTCCATTTTATTCAGTTGCAGATTAAGGCAAAACATTCACAGAAAACCAAAATATAGCATAACTCAATAATTTAGTAAGTCCTCAATTCAGTTGCAAAGTACCAAGGTCCAAGCAGCCCACTCCTGGGTGGTACATTCATTTGGTCAGTCACCCAAAAGTCTCTCTTCTCAAATGCAGATTAGTTTCCAATCATAAACGAAGTACACTCATTTGGTCAGTCACCGAACACCAAAAAGTCAAAAGTTTCCTACCTGTGGATCACAATTACAATATGAATTACAATACCACCCATCAATGCCAAACACTTTCTCAAAAGGGGCAGGAGAACACAAAAAGCCATCCACCCTTAAGCTACAACAAGGTTCAGATATTGTTATTGGAATCTGAAGATCTTGCCTGCCCCTAGGCCCTTTGATAGGCTCAAGTGGCTCTGAGAACCTTCCCTGATTTGAAATTACTCTGCCCCCTAATAGGCTGAATGTGGTCACATGGAGCCTGTGGCAGGAGGCTTGTTCTTCAGGAGTGCCCACACCTTATTACTTTGTGATTAGGCAGGAGGCCAAGAGGGCTGGGACATTCTCTGACCCAGAAGAAGGCTATATATACCTTAATGTTAGTTTTTGCTTTGGGGCTCACTTTGGAAAGAGTTGTGTGATGTGTCCAGATGAGACTCTGGGAAGCCATTGAGTCCTCTGGTTTGAAAAACCCAGATGCTGGTACTTCCCTCTCTGGTAACTGACTAGGTATGGATGTAATTGTCAGATGGTTGGAAGCCCATCTGATGATCTGTTTCTCTGTTTGCTTGTAACTTCTGCTTGTATTCTATTTGCATTCTCTGAAGTTCAGGGAGCTGACTTTTTCCCCTGAACTAGATAAATGATATACGTTTGATTGATTAAAGTAAGACTGTTAACCCATTTTGAGTTGCTTTCCTTTAGAAAAGCAGATCTAAGAACCTGTGCTAGCAGCCATCCTGGGTATGCTATGGTACTTGCTGATACAGATATCATCACAGCATTGAATACCCAAGAAGAGATCCTTCCTCCATCTTTACAGGAGGCAAGTTCTCAGCAATCTCTGTTCCTGCGTAGACAAAGCTTAGCAAAGCCACAATATACATTGCCAGTGTCCTCATTAATTCACTCTCTGCCTTCAGAACAGTCCCAGAACCCCTGAAAATATCAGTGAGACCCTCTTCCAGGATTTCTGTAAACATACAACAAGAAAATCATCCTTCAGGGCTTCTGAATCAACAGCAAAGTTCCAGGATCTCTGCAACAGCAGCACCATCCTTCACCAGCAGAAGAATCTGGCAAAACAACATCAAAACAGACAGACAAAATACCAGCATCATAGCCATGCCTCCTCAGTTCTTGGAAGCTCTGGATGGCAGTTCTCAAAAGTCCTGGACAGCTCCAACTGGCACTCAGCAGTCTCTATCAGCAGTTCTGGCCCCTGGAAACTCTCCTATCTCTCTGTCTCCAAGATATTGCTCTGACCTCCTCTGCTTGGGCCTCCTCTCTGCTTGGGCTTCTCTCCAAATCCAATGCACCAGCTCCTCCCAGTTCAGCCCTCTCTCTTCATGTCAACAAGTCCATTGCACAAGTGGGATTCACAAGCTCTGGGTCTCAACACTCAACCCCCAAAACAAGCCAATACAGGGGAACTTGAAATTCCATTACCATTATACCTCTTTTATGTGATATAATTTACCCCATTCTCTCTCTCCCTTTCTCCATCTCCCAATATATTCCTCTCTTACCTCTTAATTTTATGTTTTAGATATCATCCTTTCATATTCTACTCACCCTGTACTATCTGTCTGTCTGTCTATCTATCTATCTATCTATCTATCTATCTATCTATCTATCCATCTATCCACCTATTTCCTTCAACTACCCTAATACTGAGAAAGGTCTCATGATTTACAAATATCATCTTTCCACTTAGGAATGTAAACAGTTCAACTTTAATAAGGCCCTTATGATTTCTTATTCTTGTTTATCTTTTCACATTTCTCTTGAATCTTGTATATGAAACTCAAATTTTCTACTCATCTCTGGCCTTTCCAGCAAAAATGTATGAAAGACCACTATTTCATTGAATATTTATATTTTTCCTCAGAAATATTATATTCAGATTTGCTGAGTAGGTGATTCTTGGTTTTAATCCTAGCTACTCTGACTTCCAGAATATAATATTCCAAGTCCTCTGATTCCTTAATATAGAAGCTCCTAGGTCTTGTGTTATCCTGATTGTATTTTCACAATACTTGAATTGTTTCTTTTTGGCTGCTTGCAATATTTTCTCCTTAATCTGGGAACTCTGGAATTTGGCTACAATATTTCTAGTTTTCCTTTTGGTATCTCTTTCAAGAAGCATTGAGTGGATTCTTTTAATTTCTTTTTTACCCTCTGGTTTTAGAATATGAGGGCAATTTTCCTTGATAATTTCTTGAAAGATGATGTCTAGGCCCTTTTTTCAATCATGGCTTTCAGGTAATCCAATAATTTTTGAATTATCTCTCCTGGATCTATTTTCCAGGTCAGGGTTTTTTCAGCAAGCTATTTCATATTGTCTTCTATTTTTTCATTCCTTAGGTTCTGATTTGCAATTTCTTGATTTCTTATAAAGTTATTAGCTTCCATTTGCTCCATTTCATATTTTTTTTTAGAGAGGAAAAGACAGGGCAATTGGGGTTAAGTGCCTTGCCCAAGGTCATTTGACTACTAACTGTTACATGTCTGAAGCCAGATTTGAACTCAGGTCCTGCTGACTGCAGGGCCAGTGTTCTGTTTACTGGACCATCTACCCACCCTCCATTCTAATTTTTAAGGAATTATTTTCTTCGGTAACTTTTGGATCTCCTTTTCCATTTGGCCCATTCTGATTTTCAAGACATTCTTCTCCTCATTGGCTTTTTGAACCTCTTTTGCAAATTGGGTTAGTCTATTTTTTAAGGTGTTATTTTCTTCAGTATTTTTTTGCATCTCCTTTAGGAAGCTGTTGATTTGTTTTTCATGATTTTTTGCAATACTCCCATTTCTCTTCCCAATTTTTCCTCTACTTCTCTTACTTTATTTTTAAAATCCTTGTTGAGCTCTTCCATGGCCTGTGACCAATTCTTATTTTTCTTAGAGGCTTTGGATGTAGGAGCTTTGACTTCGTTGTCTTCTGGTTGTATGTTTTTATCTTTGTCACCAAAGTAAGATTTTATAGTCTGAATTTTTTTTTTACACTATTTGCTCATCTTCCCTGCTAAATACTTGATTTTCTAGCTCCCTGTCAAGGCAGGAGTCTGCTTCCAGTGTTGTGTAGGTGGGGATGAGGGTAGGTGTACTTTTCCAAGTTTAAGGGGTTTTATAAGTCAATGGATCCCCCATTGTCTGTGGGCCCAGAATTCCAGAAGCAGATGCTACTGCTGCTGCTGCTGCTGGTGCTGCCACCACCTCTGCTGCCCTGGTGTTAGGGTCAGACCATGGGTTCCTCTTTTGCTGAGGTCCCACAGAGCACTCCCACTGACCTTCCATGCTATTCTCAGGCATTTGCAGATTGAGAAGTCTGGAAACTATGGCAGCCACCAGAAATTTAGTCCCTGAGGCATGCTCTGGCCCTGTCTGCACCTGGCGTTGTCCATGCCAAACTGTCCTCTGCTCTCAGCCTGGAACAATATACCCTTCCTGTCAACTTTCCAGGTTGTCTTGGGATGAGATGTGTTTCACTGTTATTTTGTGGATTCTGCAGTGCTAGAATTTGTTTAGAGTCATTTTTTACAGGTATTTGGAGGGGTTTGGGGGAGAGCTCAAGCAAGTCCCCGCTTTTACTCCACCATCTTGGCTCTGTCCCCTTACTGTTTTGTTCTTAAGAGTAACTTGTTTCTTGTCTGAGATTTATTTTCATCCCCTAGAATCATTCTATGAATTCCCCTATGATCAATGAACTCAATGACAACTAGAATTCAGGACACATTTTATACTATCATAGAGTAATAGAAATAAGAGTATATGCAAAAATGGAAAATATCAGAGCTGGAAAGGACTTGGAATCATAGAACATAGAGTGTCAGAGCTAGAAAGAGCTTTGGAAAAAGAGAATATAGAATGTAGGAACAGTGGAAGCGACCTTAGAATCTTAGAACAAAGAGCAGCAGAGTTAAGAGGGGTTTTAGAATCATGAAACACACAATGATTGTCAAAGCTGGAAGGAGTTTGAGAATCATCTGACACCTTGGTGGGTGTTTAGAAGATGTGACTTGAAAGTTTGTAGTGTATTTCGTGACAAATCAATCAATCCTCTTTTCTTTCTAAAATTCACGAGTCATTGTCAAGGCTACTGATTTTCTCTAAAATTGGTTAATAATAAACTTTATTTTTTTCGTGATATATTCTTAACAGAAATTCCTGTTCTTCCAAGCAATACTTAATGTGGTTTGCTCTCTGTGTGCATGGTAGGAATCATTGACCAGGACTTATTGGAGCTATATTGAACTGCATCTCTTAGAACCACCATATTCCTAAATCTGTCCATTCCTAGGCAATCATCCCATCCAAGGAAATTATCCTTCTTGTGTCCCAGATCAAATAAGTACAAATGAAGTTCCTAATTTGGACCTTCCAAGTTCATTAATTTATTCACTCGGTTAAAAATATTTTTATACTTTAGACAATAATGGTTGAACAAAATAATTCCTAAGGCTCCCTCTACCTCTGCCATTCTATAAATGAGATCTGAGATCTCTGTTATCTTCTATCTTTGACATTCTATAGCTTTGTATGTCTTTCAGTTACAATAGTCTATGATCTGGGATTCTCTAGAGACTCTCATCTCTAGCATGCTATGATCCTTAACTAGAAAAATCTTTAGAGTCACAGAGTGTTAGAGCTTAAAAGGACTCTTAATCTAACTTAAATCCCTTGTTTTATGTATAAGGAAAATGAGTGCTGGCCTTGCTACTGACTCGCTGTGTGACCCTGGATGAGTCTCCCTACATTCCTGGGCCCCAAGTCCTCCTTTTACAAATGAGGGAGTTAGGCTAAGTGAATTCATAGATTCCATCTCAATTCTTACAAAAGTTCTAGACTCCTTTGAAGTTTCTGGGTCAAAGTCTCAGATCAAGTACGTATATTTGTCCTTGTATAGCTTTTAACACTGGCAAGGCAATAAAATCCCTTGGACAGAATTTCTGTTATCTGTAAGAAGTTGGTCTATTTTGGGACTTCTTTGTGGCTTCCTTAATCTGTAAACCACATGTATTTGGGTTATAAAAATGGGTGACTCAGGAGTGTTTGTGAACTTTGTGACTGAATGATTTGCTTATAGAAGGGAGTCTACTTTCTTTTTGGAACTGGTCAGCTGGATAGACCATGGGAGCCCCAATGGTGGAGCCATTTACCTGCTTCTTTCCTATTTGTTCATAAGCTTGCAATTACATAGTGAAAATGCTGTGTGTTTAAAAATGGAATGGTTAAAAGCAAAATGTCACTCAGGGTAGGGTCTGAACTCCCTAGGATGTTACCACCAGTGACTTTCTCTCCTCTCCCAACTCCACCCAACACGACTGTACAATTTTTATTCCTCTAGAAAAAGTAAATTAGCATATGTAGCAGCTAGAATAATGTATTTGAAGTCAATTTGGATTTAATTTTCAGCTCTGTCACTTACTGTCTGACTATGGGGAAATCACTTAATCCTCAGTTTCCCTATATATGAGAATAATTTAAAACTTGCATGAGGTTGTTATGAGGAAAATACCTGGTAAGTGTTAATATACTAAAATACGTTATAATTATCATCATCATCATCATCATAACATAGTATAGTGGAAAGGGTACTGGCTCCAGTGTCAAAAGACTTGGGTTCAAATCCTGCTTGTGAGATTTATTACCTGTATGACCTTGGGAAAGTCAATTAATCTTGCACAATTTCGTTTTCTCATCTGTAAAGAAACTGGGTTGGACTACATGACATTTATCCTTTTCAATCTATAGCTTATGACCATTATTATTATGTGACTTGATTCCATGATTAAGAAGAACATAATGACACTGGGAAGAGAAAAGTTGCCTAAAATTAATGTGTATTTTTTATGACCAGAACTGATCTCAGAATCATATAGTAGAGGGGTGTGTGTGGGTGTGTGTGTGTTTTGGGGTTGGGGGAGGGAATTGTATGGAGGATTTGGAAGCTGATTTAATTTGGAAATCTTGGCATGGTTCTCTGCCACCTAGAACCTCTGAATGAAGACAGGAAATTGAAATGCAACAAAAATAGAGGTGTAGTGACCCCTCTGGTCTACCTGACCAAGTAAATAGTCACAGTTTTCTAATTGGGAGTAACTAGTCCAGGATCAAGGCTATTCTACGAGTCCACATTCCTAGAACTATAATTTATAAGTCCTCACTAATGCAATTTAAAAAAAATATATATCTCCCCCACCAATTACATGTTAAAACAAGTTTTTTTTTCATTTTTATAAAGGTTTTAAGTTCCAAAGTCTATCCCTCCCTCTCTGAGATGACAAGCCAGTATACACAGTTAGCTCAAAGCAAAGGCATTTACTAAGATGACATGGTTAAGGACAAGAGCTATAAAATATTTCCCCAATAAATATGGAGTACTCTTTCCCACAAATTCACAGAGTCAGTGAGATAAAATACAAATCCTTTAGTCAGTCATGCAAGACCTTCCTTAATCTTTTCCCTTGTTTTATATTATTTTCTTTGATGCCCACTCTATGTTTCCATCAAATTGAACTGCTTGCTCTTTCCAGTTCTTATCTTTCCATCTCTCATCTCTACATATTTGTCCAAGCCTAGAATGGATTCCCTCTGTACCTTCATCTCTTGAAATTCTCTTCTGCAAGGCCCCGCTCAAGTACTACCTCCTCTATAAACATTTTCCCGATTTCCACTTCTGGAAAATGGTCATTTCCTTTTCAAATATTTATGCCATTTTGTCCAGGGGTGGGGAACCTTTGGCCTCCAGGTGACATGTGACCCTCTAGATCCTCAAGTGTGGCCCTTTGACTGAATCCAAACTTCACAGAACAAATCCCCTTAATAAAAGGATTTGTTCTGTAAAACCTGGACTCAGTCAAAAGGACCTAGAGTCGTGAAGTTCTCTTGGCAAAGATACTGGAATGGCTTGCCATTTCCTTCTCCAGTGGATTAAGGCAAACAAATGTTACATGACTTGACCAGGGTCATATAGCAAGTAAAGTCATATTTGAACTTTGGTCTTCCTGACTCCAGGTCCAGTATTTTATCCAGCGAGCCATCTTACTTCCTCTGGAAGGCACTTCAGACACCATCTAGTCCCACTCTTTAATTTGCAGGTGAGAAAACAGGTCTAAAGTGGTTAAACAACTTCCTCAAGGTCAACTAAGTAGCACCGTGGATATAGTGCTGGGCCTGGAATCAGGAGGACCTGAATTCAAAACTGACCTCACACATTTGCTATCTTTGTGACCCTGGGCAAGTCACTTAATCCTGTTTGCCTCAGTTTCCTCATCTGTAAAGTGAGCTAGAGAAGGAAACGGCAAACCACTCCAGTATCTTTGCCAAGAAAACCCCCAATGGAGTCATGAAGAATCAGGCCTAATATAAAAATGACTGAACAAGGTTATACAAGTGGTACATGGCAGTCTTAACTCTGCCAGGGACTTTGTAAGTCAACCAATATTTACTGAGCACTTACTTTGAGGCAAGTATTGTGATAAACAATAGAGGTATGAAGAAGGCAGAAACAGACTCTTGCCTGAAGGAGCTTACATTCTTCTTGAGGGGAAACGACATACAGATAACAAAGTACACACAAGACGTACAGACAAGATGGGAGACATCGAGGAAGCAGAAACGACAAAACTTAAGGTGAGTGAAAGGGAGATTTCGTCAAGAGTGGCGTTGCAATTGTGAGTCTGAGCAACTGAGAAGATGATGGTGCCTGGTATTATACCTGCGCAGCTTGGATAAGGGGAGGACTTGGAGAGGGAACAGCAACGGGTTCTGTTTTTGATATCTGGATTCTGAGAAATGTATGGGATATTCAGTCCAAGATGTCAAAAGGCAGTTGGTGATGTGAGGCTGTAGTGCAGGAGAGCAATTAGGGTTAGCTATATTAATCTAGTAATCATGTTCATAGAGAGAGTAATTGAGCCAGTGGGAATTGATGAGATCACAAAATGATGCAATATAATGGGTAAAGGGCACAGCACTTAAGAGGAGGGCTCAAGGGGAGTGCACATGCCATGGATAAAGAACCAAGATAGAATACTGAGGAGACATCAGACAAGAAGAGAAACAGAAAAGAACAATGTTATGAAAATCTAGAGAAGAAAGTATCCAGGAGGAGATGTTGATTGACAGTGTCAGATGCTGCCCGCTGTGGTTAAGAAGGCTGAGAACTCAGAAGAGGCCATTAGATTTGGCAATTAAAAGCTCACTAATAACTTTGGAGAGGACAGCCTCAAATGAATGGCACATAATGGAGGGACTAGAAATGAGTGTGAGAGGAAGTAGAGATTCCTAGGGCAAATGACTTTATCAAGCAGTTGAATTTAGAATTTAGTTGAAATTTAGAATTTAGGGTAAACAGTATCAGGAGCTGTAGAGGGATGGAAAAGGATGAGGTCTGAGAAAAAGGTCACTAAATTTGTCAGTTAAGAAGTCACTCTACCAGCAAACACCATCCCAACTGCCAAAGGAATCCTTTCTCCCTACCACCATCTCCACAAGCCTAACTTTATTTTCTCCTTTTCTGATGTTGGAACCCCAGGAGCCTATTCTTAACTCAATCTCCCGGAAGATAAATGATCCTAAAGGTCAGATAGCTTCAGTTCATCATTTCTCTCTGTCCATCCACCGACTTCCAATTAATATATATTTTTTTCTATTTCTGGGCCTGGAATGTCTTGCATGTTTTCTGAACACTTGTTTCTAGCTTCCAAATTTAAAAATTGGCAAGGGAAAGAAAAATCCAGTCATAGATTGTGTGTGTGTGTGTGTGTATGCGCATGCACACATCTGTGTGTGTGTGTTTGTGTCTCCCCACACCCTTATGTTCTTCCCAAGAGTTGTGTGTAGTCTATTTGAATCAGAAAAATATCTCTTAAGTTGGTCTTGGGATACTATCTTTAAATGCTTGGGAGGCATTAGGTCACAAGAGCAAAGTTTCAAATCTTTGGGTCCCAGGCACAGCACAGTAATATCTTGTTGATTTTTTCAAGTTGTCCAAGATCCTTTCGCAAAGGGAAGTTCTTTAGCTTGACAGAATTCTTCATTCCATGTAAATTTAACATCCACAAATCACTACCTTTATCACTTGAAGTACTGAGGCCCAAACTCTTGCTAAAGCCTGAGGCTTGTTGATCAAGGATTCATTTTCTCCTTCTATTCTAGAAAGAAATACAATAAAAGCCAATTCCAGATTTTTTGGCTCAACACCAGCTTATAGTGCAAAATGAATGTGGTCTTCTTGCCAGCTCTTTGCTAAAATAAAAATACTGCTAAGGGTAGATTTGTACATACAAGTCCTTTCTCTTTATGTTTTATCTCTTTAGGGTCACCATAACACAATAACTTTCTTACCCTGGAGGATGACTCCCCCTATGGCCCCTTCTTTTGATTGGCCAGTTTCTCTCCAAACCTCCATTTTGAGAAAGGTGCTCAGACCAGCCATGTTCACAGCTTGATTGTCTCCATGTCTCTTTTTACCATGCCTCCATGTGACTATCTTCCACCTTCTCTTTAGCTTCCTTCATATATTATCTTTCCTCATGAAAATAGAAGCTTCTTGCATTTCCAATAAGATCAGGAGTGAAACAAGGATGTCCACTATCACTCCTCTTATTCAATCTGGTACTAGAAATGTTAGCAGTAGCAATTAGAGAAGAAAAAGAAATCAAAGGAATCAAATTAGGCAAAGAAGAGACTAAGCTATCACTCTTTGCAGATGATATGATGATATACTTGGAGAATCCCAGAGAATCAAGTAAAAAACTTCTTGAGACAATAAATAAATTTAGCAAAGTTGCAGGATACAAAAAAAACCCACATAAATCCTCAGCATTCCCCTATATAGCCAATGAAGTCCAAGAGCAAGAGATTATAAGAGAAACCCCATTTTAAGTCA
>JAQQSV010014565.1:0-12261 GCA_028646515.1 Pseudochirops corinnae
TGGCTGTTTTGGGGTGGTGGGTAGGGGAAAAAAGGGGAGAAAATATGTAACTCAAAATCTTGTGGAAATGAATGATGCAAACTAAAATAAAATTAAAAAAAAAGAAAAATACAAATTAAAACAACTCTGAGGTACCATTTCACACCTATCAGAAATGACAAATGCTGGAGGAGATGAGGGGGCAATAGGTACACTGGTGAATTGCTAGTGGAGTAGTGAACTGATCCAATCATTCTGCTGAATAATTTGGAACTATGTTAAAAAGGGCTATAAAACTGTGGACAGCTTTGACCCAGCAATACCACTACTAGGTCTGCATCCCAAAGAGATCAAAGAAAAAGGAAAAGGACCTATAAATATTTATAGTAGCTCCTTTTTGTGGTGGCAAAAAATTAGAAATCTAGGGCATGTTCATCAATTGGGAAATGGATGAACAAGTTATGGTGTATGATTGTGATGGAGTACTACTGTGCTATAAGAAATAATGAGGGAGGTGGTTTCAGAAAAACAACAACAGAAACAACATGGAAAGACCTATATGAAGTGAGAAGAATTGGGAGATCATTCCGAACAGCAAAAGCATTGCTATAATGATGATCAGCTGTGAAAGATTTGGCTACTCTGATCAATAGAATAATCCAAGACAACAACAAAGGACTCCTGATGAAAAAATGCTGTCCATCTCCAGAGACAGAACTAATGAACTGAGTGCAAAATGATGTATAATTTTCTCATTTTATTTTTCTTGCTTTTGGGGAGGAAATATGGCTAATATGGAAGAATATTTTGCATGATTTTACATTGTAATTGATATCATATTGCTTGCCTTTTGGGTGGGGGAAGGGGTAGAAGAGAAGGAGAGAATTTGGAATTCAAAATTGAAAAAGAAAAGAGTGTTAAAATAAATAATAATTTAAAATGTAAAATAAATTAAAAATTGAAACAGAATGTAAATTTTATAATAAATTAAATACATGTAAATTAAAATGTAAGAAAAAAAAAACCTTCACAATCTGACCCCTTCCTACCTTTCTAGGTTTCTTACAATTAAGTCACCTCCATGTACTCTGGGTCTAATAACAGTAATCTTGCATACAACACTTCACCTTTCAACTTTATGCCTTTTCACTGGCTGTTTCTCATACCTAGAAGCTCTTTCTCACCTCTGCCTCTTGGATTCCCTGGATTCCTTCAAAACTCAGCTCAATTCCTGCTTTCTACTGATGCCTCCCTCCCTGCTCTCCCCAAACCCCTAGTACCTTTCTTCTGAGATTACTTTGCATTGACACTGCATCCATCTGTATATATTCTACATGCATAGTTGTTTACATGTTGTCTCCTTTATTAGAATGTGAGCTCCTTCAGGGCAGGAACCTTGGCAAAAAGCATTTCTTTGTAGCCCCCATGTTTAGCATGGTGCCTGGTACAACAAACTTAACTGTTGATTGATGATTTAGTTTAGACAGATTTCTATATGGCACTTAGGTGGACAGTTGTCATTTGTTGTATCAGATTTCTGATTTATAAGCTCTGTTAGAGAGGTCAGGAGAAGACTGATGGGCTTCTGGCAGGTAAAAGATGAAATGACTGAGGAAACAAAGGTTTGAGCTTCTGAATATATTGATTTATTAAGCAATGCATGCCAGACCCCTCAGCTTAGACACTGGACCCCAAATACAGGGGGATACAGATTTTTATACATTAAATACTGTAGAGGACCACAGGCCAGTGGGACTCTGACTGATGGCTGAACAAGAACCTGCTGATGGGCCTGGTCAGTTCCCCCTCCCTGAGGAAAGAGCTCAAACACACAGGTGTGAGGATTATCTTCTTGAGATAAACATGGCAAATACACCCCGGCCTGGGAACAAAAAAGTGCACAATGTCCTCAGGGGAAAACAGGAAGGAGATTTTTGATTCTATAAAGCTTGTGCCTGGAAGAATAAACATTGGCTCTTTTCTTTCACCATGCCGGGAGTCCCATCTCTTTTTATGCACCCACTAGCAACCTCTGGGTCAGTGATCCTTTCTCAGCCCTGCTGCAGGACGCAGGGCTCCCCATAAGTGGTTCCCCACAAAACACAATTAGTCAAATAAGACCAATTAATTAAAGTAAAACAATTAACCAGGTTACAAAATTAGTTATGATTTCCAACTGGAGGAAAGATTTGGGACTTTCTAAAATGGAAAGGTAAGAAAGAACAGGTACAATTCCCTGAAATCAGAACAAGAGGTGTCCTACTTCCCCCACAAGGCCTATCCAATCAAAGAACATGAAAACAATAACTGATTGACCAGTTTGGGGTCAGTTTTCAGATAAGACGTATGGTTGCTTGAGATACACAACAGTGAGGAAACTCCTTATGTCAATCTTTGGATCTGATGGGGTTTCTGATCATCATAATCTAAGTCCTTACTTAAGGGTCTCAGCAATAGGTAGAGGTGGTACATTTTCCCAGCCATGGAGGGCTTGGTTCACACAAAGCAACAAAGTCCTCTCACAGGCTGACGTGATAAAGTAGGCCTGGGAGAGAACTAGTTCAGGTACAAGAGTATAAAGACTATTAAAGCACCGGATGGTCTAATAGCTGTGAGGGTTATGTTTGCTCCTCAGGTCTTACTGGCTAGATAGGGAACATGAAAAAATTCTAGAAATTGATTGCTGTTATCTGGCATTAGAGCAGACTGACCCCATGAAGGGATGGCTGCAATAAAAGAGAAAGGCCATCAATTCTTTGTTGCCATCAATTACTCTATACCAGTGGTTCTCAACCTTCCTAACACTGTGACCCTTTAATACTCGTATATGGGAGTATCTGCATGTGGGTGGACCTGCCTGGAGATGGATAGAGGAGCAATGTCTCAGTTCCTAAGACCATCGGAAATATGTTTTCTGATGGTCTTAGGCGACCCCTGTGAAAGGGTCATTTAACCCCCAAAGGGGTCATGACCCACAGGTTGAGAACCACTGGTCTATATACTATGCCAAAATAATGTATCAGTTAAATGTTTTTAAACATATAACATCAAATTAATGTTCAGTAAATTGTAATTAAGGTCCACCCAGCTCTGACTAATTCATTTAAGTCCACCAACGAAAGAGGACTTTTTTTTTTTCTCCCCCTTATTTCCAAGCAGGAAAAATAGCCTATTTTCAGAAATTAATAAACCAAAGCAGGATTATTCTTTTGTTTACTTTCTTTTGAATCAAGATATAAAATAAAATAATTTGTGCTTTTTCTTTCTGCAAGCCAGATCTGAATGAAATTAAAATATAAGATGTCCTTCAAGAATGTTACATTGGCAATATGTATTTTATATATGTGCATATATGTAATGTAGATATAGATATAGATATAGATATAACATATCATATCATATTGCTAAAGGAAATCTTTGTTCAGGCTTCACCCTGGTAAATAAAGCAACTCAGGAAATAAGACATTATTATTTTATTAGCACACTAAGGTTATTAGTGGTTATTAGCACACTAAGGAGGTTATTAGCACACTAAGGCAGCAAGCTTTTGAAATATAATAGGCCCAGATTCAAACTTGAACTGCTTTTTATAGACAAGAGTAAACAACTTCCACATAAGAACAAAGTATTTTGATTGGTACATGTAATTATGAGGAAATGGAATTAGTGTTACAGAATCATAGTGAAAAGGCATTAGTGGTCATGCTCGAGGTTGCTTCTGGACTACCATTACTTCAGGCTGGTTGTATGGGTACTCAAAAGTTTAAACAGGGTTTAAACAGGTTTAAAATGGGGTCACTTAGACTGACTTTACACAAGTAGCCGATTTTACATGATCCCTCCTTTTTTACTAACTGTATTCATATTGCAGTACCACAACTGGACTCACATTGCTCCTCTATCCTCAACTACATCATTCTAATCTCAGCTGCTTGTAATTTGGGAGTTGGCTTGGGAATCAGTCCTTTGCACCAAAGGAGGCACTAGAAACACAAGCAACACACAATCCTCATGAGAACACACATGAGAAAACTCACAAACATTTACTTTAGCCATGAGAGATTTGGGGAGCCTCAAAATCTAAACAGAGTTTTAAATTGCGGTCACTCAGACTGACACTGCACAAGTAGCTGACTTTGTACAATATTTTTCCAAATAACATGCCTCAGCTGTCTTCTCACCTTGGAAGTTCCCTCTGCCCTGTAACCCCTCTTCTCCCATTGGTGAGCTCCTCTCGGAAACTCTATGTTGTGGGGCTGCTGGGTGGTGTGGTGATAGCACTGGCCCTGGAGTCAAGAGGACCTGAGTTCAAATAAAGCCTCAGGCACATAACACTTTCTAGCCATGTGACCTTGGGCAAGTCACTGAGCCCCAATTTTCCTACCTTTCCCCCTCCAAAAAAATCCCTGTACCAATGTTCCAAAAAGCAAAATTTTATAAAACAAAACTATTTTTTCATTGACTGATAATTTTATAAAGATATTGTCTAGTAACTAAAACAACTTATTAATTTCTACTGAGTGGTAATAATGCTGTGTCTATCCCTTTCTCTAAGTTTTCTACCTTGCCATTGGCTTTACAGTGTCAACTATAAATGAAATCCTAGGAAACCCTGGAATAAATGTTCTCATACTAGGGGGGTGGGGTGAGAGGGGGCGTGTTAATGAGAATTTTGTCAGGGTTACAGGAAATATTTGGTTAATAACTACATTATTGAGGTAGAGTCAAGATGGTGTAGTAAAAATAGGACCTCCATGTGGCTCCAGCTCCCACAACCTCCAATACAGGTAAAAAATGACTCTAGACAAATTTTAGTGCTACAGAACTCACAGAGTGATAGAGAGAAACAAATCTCCCACCCAAGGCCACTCAGCAGGCCAACAGGAAGGGACTATTACATCAAGCTGTAAGCCAAGCACAGTCCCACATGAGCCACACAGTTCCAGCCCCAGGGTGGCCTGAGCAGACTTCAGGAGAGTGAATCACCAGCAGCTGTGGTGGTTTCCAGACTTCTCAACCCATAAACGCCAAAAAGAAAGAAAAAGGTCAGTTGGAACTCTGTTGGAAGGGTGAAGGTAGAGCATGGTCAGGCCCCTGCCCCTGGGGTGAGAAGTGACAGATGCATGGTGGCTGCAGTTACTGCCATGCAGCTGCTTCCAGAGCTCCTGGCCTGCAGTTTGTAGGGGAACCAAAAGACCATTCACAGGGTAATGGCTCTTGTTTTAATCTGCTTGGATCTGGATCATGGTCTTGAGTGGTGGTCCTGGGATGTATGGCCAGTGTGCCAGAGCTTGTGGGGGCTTCAAAGAGGGCACTCTCCTAATAGCTCCAGCAGCTGCGAAAACCCCAGCAATTTGGGACAAAGCTCTGCAATCTGGAAGAAGTGTTCTACTATGGTGAAGAGCTTAAAAGTCAAATAATTGGCTGGCAATATGAGCAAGCAGAGGAAGCACAAAGAGACCATAGAATCCTTTTTGGGGGACAAAAAGGATCAAAGCATGGAATGGGAGGAAGACAATGACGTCAGAACTCCTGCATAAAAAACTTCCAAGAAAAATATGAATTGGTTTCAGGCTAGGGAGGAGCTCAAGAAGGATTTTGAAAATCAAGTAAGAGAAGTGGAGGAAAAATTGGGAAGAGAAATGAGAATGATGCAAGAAAATCATGAAAAGTGAGCCAATAGTCTGCTAATGAAGACCCAAAAAAATACTGAAGAAAATAACACCTTAAAAAATAGGTGAACCCAAATGGCAAAAGAGGCCCAAAAAGCCAATGAGAAGAAGAATGCCTTAAAAAAGTTAAGTTTGCCAGATGGAAAAGAAACTTCAAAAACTCACTGAAGAGAATAATTCCTTCAAAATTAGATTGGAGCAAATGGAAGCTAATGACTTTATAAGAAATCAAGATACCATAAAACAGATACAAAAAAAAGAAAAAATAGATCCCGGAGAGATAATTCAAAAATTACAGACTATCTGAAAGCCATAATGAAAAAAAGAGCCTAGACAACATCTTTCAAGAAATTATCAAGCAAAATTGATATTCTAGATATTCTAGAACCAGAGGGCAATATAGAAATTGAAAGAATTCACTGATCACCTCTTGAGAAAGATCCTCTCCCAAAAAACTCCTAGGAATATTATAGGCAAATTCCAGAGTTCCCAGGTCAAGGAGAAAATACTGCAAGCAGTCGGAGAGAAACAATTAGAGTACTGTGGAAACACAATCAGGATAACACAAGATCTAGCAGCTTCTACAGTAAGGGATCGAAGGATTTGAAATATGATATTCTGGAGGTTAAAGGAGCTAGGATTAAAACCAAGAATCACCTACCCAGCAAAACTGAGTATGATGCTTCAGGGGAAAATATGGTCATTCAATGAAATAGATGATTTTCAGGCATTCTTGATGAAAAAAACCTGAGCTGAACAGAAAATTTAACTTTCAAATACAAGAAGCAAGAGAAATATGAGAGATAAAGAGGAAAAAGAAATCATAAGGAACTTATTAAAGTTGAACTATTTACATTCCTACGTGGAAAAATGATAGTTGTAACTCATAAGACTTTTCTCAGTATGAGGATAGTTGAAGGGAATATATATGTATATATGTGTGTGTGTATATATATATATATGTATATATATATATACACATATATATGTATGTATAGGAGGGTGTATATGTATATAAATATGTATATGTATGTGCAAAGTGATGATATCTAAAAAAATAAAATTAAGAAGTGAAAGGGGAATATAATGAGAGGAGATGGGGAGAGATAGATTAGGGCAAATTATCTCATATAAAAGAGGCAAGAAAAAACTGTTACAATGAAGGGGAAGAGCAGGAAGGTAAAAGGGAATGGGTCAACCTTACTCTCATCGAATTTGGCTTAAGGAGGGAATAACACACACACTCAATTGGGTATCTTAAGCTACAGGAAAATAGGATGGAAGGGGATAAGAGAGAGGATGATAGAAGGGAGGGCAGATTGGGGGAGAGGGTAGTTAGAAGCAAACACTTTTGAAAAGGGACAGAGTAAAAGGAGAAAATAGAATAAGTGGGGAGCGGGATAGGATGGAGGAAAATATAGTTAGTCTTTCACAATGTAACTACTATGAAATTGTTTTATGTAACTACACATGTACAACCTATAGTGAATTGCTTACCTTTCCAGTGGGGGTGAGTAAGGAGGGAAAAAGGGAAAAATCTGTAACTCAAAGTTTTAAAAAGAAATGTTTAAAAAAATTACTTTTTTACATGCAACTGGGAAATAAGATATACAGGTACTGGGGTATAGAAATCTACCTTGCCCTACTAGAAAGTTGGAGGGGGATGAGGGAGGATATAAGAGAGAACAGATTGGGGGAAGAGTTATTCAGTAGGCCTGCTATTTTGGGGTGGGGGTAGGGGAAAAATGGGGAGAAAAACATTGTAACCCAAAATCTTGTGGAAATGAGTATTGAAAACTAAAAATAAAAAAATTGGAATAATAATTATATTATCTTAGTGAAATATTCCAAAAGGAGTACTGTTGGGTGGAGGTAGGCGTAGGTTTGTGAACTGGAGAGAGGAAGGTGAGGGAGGTAGGAGTGAGGTGGGAAAGGGAAATGTTATTGTGTGTTTAGAAAATCTGAAAGAGACAATTGAAAAAAAATAATTCCTAATGACCAAAACCAAATGAATGAAGTTTGTATAAAGTATTCTTTTTATACTGAAGTCAGAAAAATAAAAAACTAGTGGGAGCGACCCAGTGAAAGATGATCTAATCAAATTCTACAAACTCTTGAATTGATTTCCAATCCAAGTGACAAAATTTTTGATGTACCATTGGAGAAGGAAATAATCCTTACCAGATATGAAAATAATTCTTCCTAAACGTTTTCATGAGGCTTTAATTCCATCTATAACAATTTATCTATGTGAATTAGGATTCTTAGTCCTGTTTTCAATCAAATCCAAAGACACAAACTCTCCCATTAGATTGTAAGCTCCTTGAGATCAGGGACTGCCATCTGCCTCTTTTTGTATCCCTAGCACTTAAGCACAGTGCCTGGTACATACCAGATCCTTAATGATGTTTATTGATTGATTGAACTGGAGGCTGAACATGTTATGCTGAATATGACATCTTCTTTATGAAAAATGTATCTCTTTGGTTTCTTATTTACACATGTATGGCAAACTCTAGAATTTATTTCCTTCCCTATTTCATATTGAGCAGGAGATACAGGAAGGATTATTGAAAGATAGACCCTAGGGGAATAAAAAAGGAATCCCTACTTCGGCTACTGTAGCAATTACAGTGTAATCTACAGCTTCATTTATTTTGCCTCTGCTACTTGAGCTGGACTCCTCCTTGCGCAGTGGAATATTTCCAGCCTTCTCCAGGATATTTATATGCAGTTCAACATGAGAAAGGGGCCTGAAAAATCTCAGTATCATTTTACATGGAGGTATAATAAACTCCAAACTTAAAAGGAGATCTGAATAAATAGTTCTTAGCAATTTCATCATGGCATTCTTTTGAGGCTAGAATAGATTCACAAAAATCCCTGGCCCTTCCTTCTCTAGAAATGGAAAAAGAGTATCACTTGTTTAAAAAAAATAGTAATGAAAAAAATTATCAATATTTGGAACCCACACTACTGGGTCTAATGAACACTAAATATAGATGAGAGTTTCATGCTGCTTTTTACAGGACCTATAGGAACTCACATGCCCTGAGGAAAGGGGGAAAAGAAAAGTGCAGGAACTTGGAGAAAGCTTTTTGTTTTTCGGTTGCTGTTTTTCCGGTAGTGGCTTCCTGAGTGATTTCCATTTGGAATTGGTCCCTTTGAGCAGCAACTTTGGAATTGTTGTAAGTCATTTGCATGCCATCCCACTTCTGAGGGCCCAGCTGGCTTTGTGGGGGTGAGGGTGGGGTGGAAGGGAAAGAGTTTTAACTGTTCATTCTGGACGGTCATAATTTTTAATAGATATTATTTAACTCTTTAAGACAAGATTAAAAAAATTTTTTAAAATCTGGTTAGGAAGAGACAAGAACCCCCAGATGGGATTAAAAAGCAAATTATGATAATTCATCCAATAAAGATTTTTATTAGCCTTGAATTAAATTCTTTTGGGAAACAATTTCTATTTGGTAGACAGAAATACAAAAGTGTGCTTGTTTCTGTGGCTTATTATTAAGAATCTGTGGGGGAAAATAAAGAGTAAAACAATATTTATAGAAAGTCATTTTATTTGTCACATTCTTATAATAATAATCAGAGTGCTTTCAAATAGTGTGACAAGGAGAAAAATTAACGGTTAGTATTGAGATAACTGGAGAGAAAAATGGAATTACTCACAGGTATTTGAGCTCAGGTTTGAAGGGATCTTGGGAAAAAGTTGCTTTTGAAGGCTGCCGCTAACACCTGGTTTAGCAAATGTGGCATGACTTGAGGGTCATTATGACAATGAAGAAAGGCTATTAAAACAGTCTCACAGCAAACCCAGCTGGTCCCAGACAGCTTCATAAGGAAAGGCTAGAAATAGCAACAGCTATGTGACCAGCAGCTGCAAATTGTGACTTTGTAGCCTGCTCAAAACTGTGGATGGGCAGAAAGATAGATTTAAAACTGGAAGGGATTTCGGAAGTCACCTAGTCCAATGCCTTCACTTTAGTTATGGAAATAAATAGAACATTCATCGAGGAATTTCTATGTTCTAGACACTGTTCTACTAAATATTTGAAATACAATTATGCAAGATAGCGCCTGCCCTGAAGGAGCTTATATTCTAGTTGGGGTGGACAAAATATAAAGGAGAGCTGAAATGGGACATGGGTAGAGATGGTTTGGAAATAATTGTTGATGGGGTAGAGCCAAGATGGCAGTGTAGGAGCAGCAGAGTATTGCAGCTCCCACATAGCCCCTTCAAAATATCCATAAAATATGACTCTAAACAAATTCTAGAACTCTAAAATGCACACAAATATACTTTCCACTAAAGGCAGCTCAGCTGGGAGGCACCATCTCAGGGCTGGAAGCCAAAACCAGCTCAGTCTGAAATGGCGCCTTGGCCCTGGAGGCAGCTGGACGAGCTGAGCTGCAGCTGGAGCAACAGAAGAGTGGATCTGCAGCAGCTGTGGCAGTTTCCTGAATTATCAAGCCATAAAGAAAAAAAAAAAGAACTTAAGTGAAAGGTTAGTGGAATTCGGCTTGGGGGAGAAAAGCAGGTCTGGCCAAACCACCTCCAGGGCAAGGAAGCGGCAGAAGCGGAGGTCCTGCACCCGCCTCCACATCGCCACTTCGGAGCTCCTGGCCTGCAGACTGCAGGGGGGCCAAGCGATCATTCAGAGGCCAAGTGCTCTGGTGTTGAGTGGCCTGGATACGGATCATGTTCTTGGGTGGTGGTCCTGGGATCTCTTTTCAGTGAGCCAGAGCTGGGGAGGGCCCCAGCAGCCTCCTAAAACTCCGGCAGCTGAGAAAACCCCAGAAATTTGGGACAGAGCTTTCCTCTCTGGAAGTAGAGTTCCAAAGAACTAAAAAATCTCTGATTGGCCAGCCATGAATAAGCATAGGAAGCAAAGTAAGAACTGTAACCAAACCCTAGATTCCTTCTTTGGGGAAAAAAAGGATCAAAGCAGGGAATGTGAGGAAGACAGCATAGTCAGAACTCCCGCACCAAAAGCTTCCAAGAAACATGAAGATTGCCTAAAATCTAGAGATCAGCTGAAGAAAGATTTTGAAAACCAAATGAGAGAAGTGGAAGAAAAATTGGGAAGAGAAATAAGAATGATGCAAGAAAATCATGAAAAGAGAGTCAACAACCTGACTGAAGAAATTAATACCTTAAAAACTAGATTAACTCAAATGACAAAAGAGGCCCAAAAAGCTAATGAGGAGAAGAAAGCCTTAAAAATTCGACTTTGCCAGATGGAAAAAGAATCTCAAAAGCATTCTGAAGAGAATAATTCCTTCAAAATTAGAGTGGAGCAAATGGAAGCAAATGACTTTATGAGAAATCAAGATACTATCAAACAGATCCAAACAAATGAAAAAATAGAAGGCAATGTGAAATATCTCCTTGAAAAAACCACTGATCTGGAAAACAGATCCAGGAGAGACAACTTAAAAATTATTGGACTACCTGAAAGGAAATAATTGTTGATAAATGGCATAAAGACCTGGTTCCAGCCACTTGGTGGTGTAGTGACTAGAATGTTAGATTTGGAATCAAGAAGATGAGTTCAATCCAGCTTCAGATTCTACTATCTGTGTGATTTTTGCCAAGTTATTTAACCTCTCAGTCTCAGTATCCTCATTTCAAAATGGAGATAATAATAGGATTTACCTCAAAGGGGTAATGAAATAGCATTTATAAAGTACTATGTATATGGTAGCTAATATCATGATTGCTGCTATTATTCCAAGAAAGATAAGGCAACCACTTATCTATTAGAGGCTGGTGTGAAAGGTGAGGATTAGTGGCAGAAAGAGAGATGAGGAAGATGGCTGAAGAGCAGGCAACATGATGTAGAAATGGTGGCCCAGAAACAGGAGCCAAGAGAAATGAAGAATATTGCCCAAGATTATATAGGTTTTAAGTAATAGAGTCATGATTTGAACTCATGTTCTTTGATTTCAAATCCAGAACCTTTTTAGATATTCAATAGTGCATCAAAGGCCTGGAGCACACTCCTGAAAGCCCCACCCAACTTGGTCCTCTCCCAGTCAAGAGACTCTTTCAGATTTGCATTTCATAATTTCTTTTAAAAATTATATTATAATTTTTCATTTTCATGGCTTCTAATATCAGCATGCCATTTCCTCCCAAGAGAACAATGTTTTGATTTTATTTATCTGCTCTAGGCTGCCTTCTGAATTCTCTTGGATCCACTCAGGGACATATATTTTGAGTGGGTGGAAATCCCAGCATGTCTACTTCTGTCAACTGAATTGTTGCTTTTCTGTTTCTATATTTTAAAAACAATTAATTATAAATTAATAATAGCACAATTTTCCAGTGGAGGAAGCTAAAGTACAAGCAGATCAAATCATTGATCCAAGAATGTAACATGAGTCAGTCAGGGTTAATAAGTAACAGCCATGAGTTTGGAATTTAACAAGCCTCTCCTGGGAATTTTAAAAGTATAACTCAGGCTCTGCATAATTTCACATGTTCAGCCTGTATTTGATTGCTTGTCTTTCCAGTGGGCATGGGTGGTGAGGGAGGAGGAGAAAGAACCTGGAATCTGGAGTTCCATAATCAAATGTTATGAATATGTATCTATCTTTC
>JAQQSV010014566.1:0-12261 GCA_028646515.1 Pseudochirops corinnae
CTGAATCTCAGAGAGGTGAAATGATCTCACCCAAATCACACAGAAAGTAAGTGTTGGAAAAGGATTGTCTCTCTAATGCCAAATCTAGTAATCTTTTCAAAACACTGATGTTTACTGTCTTTACATGTTACAAAAGCTTTCATATGTCCAAAAATTGCTATTTAAGAATACAAAATGATAGTAGATTAGTCTAATTCTACTACTTCCGCAGGAATAGAGTCAGGGCTGCACATTCCTTAAGTCTAATTCTATATGGCTTGCTGATAATAAACAAGCAATGATACCCACAACAAGGAAATGAGGTTATGTTCCAATCAGCTCTGCCCAGCCATTCAGTTTCTCCACCCTCTGTTCCTGTCCCTGTGAGGTATACATAGCAGCCTACATTATAGCACCAGGAAATCTTGGTTCTGTCTAGAACTACTGCCTAGGTCTGAGCATCAGAAGTAGGTGGGAGTAGCGACATTTTCCACTCAGGAGGGAACTAGGGGCATTTTTCAAATGCACCAAGAGTGCCCAAGTATCTTTTGAAAACACCCATCATGAACAAGTTGCCCAAATTTTCCTGAGCCAAGTGGTCCTGCCAACTTCAGCAGGTATTTACTTATTGGAGGGCAAATTCAGAACACGAATCCCAAACAAAATATTATCCTTCATTACTAAGCCAATAATAATATGTGCTAAGTAACATTTCATAGCAAACTGGAAATTACCTGGGACTCTCATACTCCTCTGTTTCCTACTATTTGTCCATCCACTAATTACAACAGAGTTTTAGGATTGAATAAAAACATATATGAAACAATTATCAAATTTATATAGCTACAAACTACTGGTAATTTTACATTTATAAGAAATCAGCTCTGGGATTTTTGTGGAATCTTTTTTATCAGTTAATTTGCATGAGAAAAATGCATCTCTCTACCTAGTGAAAAGAAGTGGCCTAAGGCCGTAAGTCATATACCAGTCAGAATGGAGCATTCATGGGGCAGGAAGGAAAGGTAACAGATAGCCTGAGGGTATACAAGGAAAATTAAAGAAACAGCTCCTTACTGGCAACCTCTGGAGGATTTACTACAACATACAATAAGAATCACACAGGATGAGATGGAGATGGGCTATAATCTGCCCTGATCGATGGAATATCACCACCAGTGGACTCATTAACACCAAGTATTTCTGCCTATGTCACTAGAATGGCAGTGAAGATCAGTAAAAATGTGAAATATACATAGATAAATCGTTTCCATTTAAGTTTTTGTCCATGAAAAACATTCATTTCAATTAAGAAGAATTCTTCCCGGGTTTTATGGCAATGGGGATATATAATTAGACATGGCCAGAGGCTCCATTTCTATGGGCAAAGAAAAATAGGTTTTAGATAATTATGAAGCTCATGCAGGCCCATAGTCTCTTCCTCTTTTTCACTGGGTTAAATATTTGTCTTGAGCTTGACCTAGCCAGGCTGGCCATTTCCATGAATTAGGTTCATTCTGTTTCACTTGTTCAACATTCTGCTCACATTAGCTGTATTATACATAGCCCAAGGTTATCAACATTTAACCAAATGCTGTAAGAACCAGTGCTTTTCTTCTCCTGTTCAATAACAGATTTTGCCCATGGGCTAGAAAGCTGGAGACAAGAGAGTTGGCAGGCACAGGAAGCACAAAGGCCAGTCAAGTAGGGGTTAAGAGTGGGACTGTCCTTTTATGTTCCATTACCATAGGCCTGGAAGAAGGGCAGAAAACCAGAGAGCCTGTAGAACAGGCCCTGTCCCTCCCACCCAAAAGGACAGAATGAAGCTAATGTGATCAATAAGACGGATCAGTTTCCATTGACTTCAAGGATAAAAAGGAGAATTAAATTAAATCTTTGAGACATCACAAAAAGTAACTTGTAAAAGAATAAAAGATAAATATTGCTTCAAAATACCAAGCCATTCATTTTATTTATTGTCCAAAGTGGGCCAAGGTTGTTTTGGATTGAAGTAACTATTTTTTTCCTTTTGTGATTGTTTCTTTCAAATGTTAACTAACAGTCCTAGTTTTTTGGGGAAAATCTCACAGACTGTCAAACTTTCCTCAACTAGTCCCTATAAGGATTGTTTGGTTTTTATGAAGTAGCTTGGATAAAACCCCCAAACGCAGGTCTGAAACCCACACATCTTTGCCCTGAGACTTAGTAGGATTCAGCCTGGTGCCCATGGTCCAGTTTCTGGCCCTGGTTCTTTATTCAAAACCACAAATCTGGGCTAGCAGTTTTATATTGGCTTTCTTCATTTTTCTTCCCCAGTGCCAAGAAGATTGGTTAAGGCGACAAAATCCAAATCAAGAATCCTATACCATAAACCCTTTCCTATGTAACATCTGTCAAATGAAGATGGTTTATTTGGCCTTGAGTGGCCTTAAAATTGTAGGTGTTCCTGTCTAAGTGAAATCATTTCTGCAAGCTAGTTTTGAGAAAGAAATTATTTATGTTGGGCAAACTACCTTCAATAAATTGAATAAAGAGAGAGACAGAGATAGACAACAGAGACAATGACAGAGAGACAAAGCGAATGTTAGAGAGATTTCCTTATTGATTTATATTAGTATAGACAGGAAATGTCAAAAGGTCATGCCATATTTCCCTGGCACTTCATGGATACATTATTGTGACTAAATTTTTCTCCACTCCATTACACTGACTCCTAATAGGAACAACCTGGATAGATAAGGCACTTGGGGGTTTCTTGTGAGGGCCAAAATACTCATTTATGACAGATCTCTCAACACAAAGTCGTCTTATTAGTGAGAATGCTGGTAAGAGTTTGTGTGCCAAGAGAACTCCATCAGAGGTTGTTGTGACCTTTGACCCAACACATTTCTTCCTAACTTCTTGCCCATCTGAAGAGCAATTAAAAGAGGGTTATGTACATAGCAGAGGCACTCAATCAGTGCTATAGATTGTTTGAATCAAGCTGACCTCTAATGAAGTTGTGAATCTACTGACTGATTTGGCAGTTTGGGATAACACATTATGATAGGAGAGAAGAAAGATGTTACCCTAAGATATGTTAGGGTATGAAGTTCTTATGTTTTCATATTAATTATGATCAAAATTATTGACTTCAATAAATAATCACTGAAATTTCCATTAAGAAATCTGAGGTCTGAAAGTGTTGCATCAGAATGATGAAAATGGACAAGAGATGAGCTTGCCGAACAAGAAGGAACATATCTAAAGACTTTCCTTTAACTACTCTTAAAATGATTAGAAACAGCTGGCTTACTTTGGCTTCCATTCTCCCTCTGTGATGTCATGGGTGTTAGGCAACTGCCCAGAGTGTTGACAGGGAGACAGTTCTGAATGTCTCATTACTATGAGCTGGGGGTTTGAGCCTAGCTCTGTCTAGCTGAGCACAGATAGTGGGCAGTGAGGAGCCCAGGGGCTCTCATTCCCCATCTATCAGACAAAGAGGGAGGCACTATGGATCCCGATCCTTGGGAATCATCAGTTGCCTCATGTTTAGTGCTCCTGGCCTATTGCTTGTTCCAGATGCTCTGGGGGAAACTCAACGTCTTACTGCTATGTATTGCTGTGACCATGACTCACCTGGCCTCCCTGTATCTCACTGTTATGGTAGGTTTTTTCTACTTCTTATGGCATAGAAGGCTACAGGCAGGCAGGCAGCTGATCCGTTTCCTGGCCCTGAAGTTCCCAGTGGAGCAATTGGTTCCCACATACCAGGCTTTGTCTGATGCCCTGTCCCCTGGAAGAACTTGGTCCCTTGGTATCCTCTGTTTGGTACTCAACTCAGCCCAGAGGAATGCCCAGAGGCTGCTGAATCAACTGAGGAATAAACTAGGCAAGGCTTTATATCATGCAGCTCGGTGGACTCACTGTGGCCTAGCCATTGTCTGCCAGAATGCCTATCAGGTCATGTTGAGGGATGTCATCCTTCAGCTCCTCTCTACCCTGTTTTTGGGCTGCTCAGAGAGGCTCTGGACAGCCATCTCTCAAGGAATAGAGAACGTAAGGGCTTTCTGGTTTCTGGAGCACTCCACACAACAACATCCTGGCTGCAGATCCATGAAAGAGATGAATGAAGTGCCTGCTTGTGCTTGCCGTGGCAGCTGTGTCTGTCTGAAGCAGCGCCTCCAGAGGCCTGACCAGTCCAACCTTCGTGGACATTGCTCCACTGATCATATCCCAGTACCAATTGCTAGTACGGAGCTAGACAACTGCCATTTTCTTACTCCAGGAGTACCTCTCAACACTAGGTTCCATGACAGCAAAAAGAAGATGGAGAAGAAAACAAAGAAGAAGAATGAAGATGAAAAGGAAAAGAATGTGGAAAAAAAAGAGAAGGAAAAGAAAGAGAAAAAGGAGAAAGAGAAAGTAGAAGAGGAAAAGGAAGGAAAGAAGGAAGTCAAGGAGGAGGAAAGAGAGAAAGAGAAGATAGAAAAGGAGGAAAGGAAGGAGGAAATAAAAGAGGAAGTGAAGGCAGAAGACAAGACAACCAAAAGGAAGGCAAAAAAGAAGACAGAATTTAAAGAGGAGGAGAAGGCAGAAGAGGAGGAAGAGAAAGGGCGAAAGGTGGGAAAGATGAAGGAGAAGTCAGGAGGGACAAGGAAGAAGGTGGAGGAGGAGGAGGAAGCAGAAGATAAGGAGGAAAGGAAAACCTCAGTTGCAGAGCAGGACCTGGCTGGACGGATGAAAAGCCTCTGTGAATTCATTTCCTTTGTCTATCTCTATGCTTTGTGCCTCTTCATACAATAAAGTAAACCAGTGAAATTACTCAATCCCAGTGACTTTTTTTTGTCCTTGTGGAGGGAAAGAGTCTAGTATTTCTTACATTGGGGGAATTCAAACTATTTCTAACTTATACGCTAACCCCAGAACTTTTGAAATCCTTCCCAATGAATGCTCTTTTCTAAAGAAATACTACATACCAAGAAGTTCAGAGGGCCAAAGAAAAGCTCCTGTGGCCTGGAGATTTGTTAGGCAGTCAGGGAATCAACAACACGTCTCAAATACCTGCTTTCTACTAGGCACGGTGCTACAAAGAAGGGTAGAAACAATCCCAGCTCTCAAGGAACTTACATTCTAATGAGGTCTGTAACTGACCTTACCCTGAGCCCTGCCTGGCCTACTGTACAAAGGGCAGGCCAATGAGAAAAGACACTCTATTTTATAGTTTGACATGGGAAAGAAAAAGGAGCCCAAATTGTAGACACATAGGCATGACTTGAGAGACAATCTTTTTTCCTGGAGCAGAATTTGGCATGGTCCAGTTACAGCAGAAGCCAGCTCATCAGTCTGACCCTATTCCCTTTATTTTCTCTTTCTCCCTGGGGTGCTATGTTCCCATCAGGCACATCCAGATAGTAAGGGTCTGACACAAGATTTGAACTCAGGTCTTCCTGTTTCCAAATGTGATCTTCTATCCACTGCGCTACTAGCTGTATGTGAATAAAAAGGCTACAGGAATAGACAGCTTAGAGTCAGCATGAAATCCAGAGCAAAAATATATGTGAGGACACAAATAAATTAAATGAGCCTGTATCTAAAAAATCCAGACACTTTTTTTAAAACAGGGTTTACAGATTGCAGATATGCTATATTTGAATAATGAAGCTTTTAAAACACAAAGACTCAACAGTAACTGTTTCATGATGAAACCTGATCAATGATACTATTCTGGGAAATGAGAATGCCAGAAAGGATAGAGGACATCTGTGATTACAGTTGCCTCATATCACTTACAGGGACTCAAGCGATTATCAATTTCCAGAAAAGAAAATGCTACGTCTATCAAAACAAGGAGGGGAAGAAGTGAAACACAGTCATTTTCTGTTTCCCCAAAGCACAAATGCCACAGGTTCTTATTAGGTAGCCAAAGACTGTTCTTCGTGATGGGGAAATGTGAGTTTAAATATTCCAAGTTGGGGCGGGGAATATGGGGAGGGCTACCTGCAAAAAAGTCTCCTGTCTTGGGCTGCGTGCTCACAAAGGCATCTTTTGACTCCTGGACTCTGATTCCCTAAAAGTGACTAGAGTGTGACATCCCCATTAATATCCACAATGGCTGATACTCTGATATTTACTCCTTACAAATCATACAGCCTTTGATGCCAAGATTATTGAGCAGAATTCGACCTATTCCAGAAAGGAATCACCAGAAGCATCTATCTTAGCTGAGAAATGGGTGCCCATGCTGCCTCTCCAGTGAGGGGAGCCTCACCCCTACCTTCTGAGACAGCTGCTCAGGAGACATCATCAAGCCTCCCCCAGTATGCACTTGTGATGGTAATTCTTGCACTCAGGTAGAAGACTGAACATTTATTGCCATCACATGATGCAACCCAGCCAACTGGTTGGCGAGTCAGACTAAGTGGGAATGGTTGACTGGAGTTTCATCTGCCCTCTTCTTCACTTCCCTACTTTTTCAACACTTTTGACCAGTAGAACTATTTTTTTTAAAGTAAATGTTCAAACTGTTGTTTACATGTAATTGAGAAAAAAATAAGATAAAAATTAAATGTAAAAAAGAAAAGAAACCAGTAGAACCCCTGTGGTTGAGAACCGATTCCAAATGATGCCTTGCACTTTCCAAACATGCTTGCAAAGGCTTTCTTGCTAATTAGAATACTTTTTTCTGCCCTTTCCTGCCTTCCTACCTACCTTTTTCTACTGGGTTACCACTGTAGATAAGAGAGGGCAAGGGAGGGCTCTCTCCTCCTGTTCTCACTGTTACTGAACAGAGCAACCAGTCTGTGGCTAAGCCTGGAGTGGAATGGGAACTGTCCACCTTAAACAGCTCTCAGTTGTTCATCTTCTGTGCTTTGGCTAATTTTCTCCTGCTACACCAAAAGGGCTTTGATCATTTCATCATTATTGTCGTCATCAGTGATGTTAAATTGGAACAGAAATAAACCATTCACAGTGATCCCTGGGGGCTGGATATCGACTGGGTTTGCAAATGTGACATCATTAATGTTTTACTGTATTTTTCTTTTATTCAGTATTTCCCAATGACATTTGAATCTGGTTCAGTTGCACTCAGGATTGTTGTGGGCAGCATGCCACGTTGGACCCCTTCTCTTTGATCATCACCATCACAGCTGGCATTTATAAAGCACGTTAAGGTTTGCTAAGCGCTTTACAATTATCAGGGCGTTGTACCATCACAATACTGGCAGGAGGTAGGAGTGACTGTAATCTTCATTCTACAGATGAAGATACTGAGGTTGACAAGGTTTGATGATTCAGTCTTTCCAAGTGGCCTTGTCAGAGTTCTCCAGGGCTGTAGGGCACAAATGGCTCAGACCACCTTTATGGGGTGAGGTGGGTCTCCTGGGCTATCACAAAACACTTGAGGCCCACCATTTGTATAAGTGGAAAAAACGGAGCCTACAAGAACAAACCCTGACAAGGGCCAAAACACACACACACACACACACACAGGTGCACACTAACCCACACTCACACCCAGCCACAGAGGCACACACTCACAAACACACATACACTCATGACCTCAGAGAGACAGTATACATGGTCACATACAGGAATGTACATATTCATGATCATAGATGGGCAGACATACACACACACTCAAACATATACAAAGGCACAGAGAGACCCACATGCAAAACACACACACACACTCACAATCATGACCATGGATAGGTAGACACACCCAGGACCACTGAAGGGCTCACATGCACGCACGCATACACGCACACACGCACACACACACAAACACACACACACACACACTCCTCGATGCAGCCAAAGAGAGACACAGAATACAGAATACAAACATACATGCATAACCATGGATGGGCAGGCACCCAGAGCCACAGACAGGCACACACAGAGAAAACACACATATATATATGACCAGGGATGGGCAGATACACATAACTACTAGAGGGAAGACACAAAGAGTCACATGCATACACAGCCACAGACACACACAACACACTCATAAAAACCCCAACACACATTCATGACCATGGATGGGGAGACACACAAGGGACCACTGAGGGGCAGACACATACACACACATATACAGCCACAGACAGTCACATACACACACATACACACATACCACAAACATTCATGACCAGGGATTGTCAGACACAGAAGACTAAGGTCAGATACACAGTCATAGATATACACAGCCACAGACTGGCACAAACATGCAAAACATACACACAGACACACACACATTTGTGACCAGGGATATGCTACTGATGGCCAGATACACACAGATTGGAGGATACACAACCACTGTCATATACACACATCCACTGAGGGGCACACACACAAACACACACAAATTCACTCCAGTAGCTGGGCAGACACATACATGGCCACTGATAGACATATATATATACACACAGTCACAGACTGGCAAACACACAGCCACACTCAGTCACAGACAAGCACACAGACACACACAAAACACACACTTATGACTGTAGATGGGCAGGCACACACACAAAGTCACAAATTTACTCCCATAGTTAGGCAGGCACATAATGGACACTGACAGACATACACACACACAGTCATAGACTGGCAAATACACACTTACACTCACATACACAGCCACAGACAAGCACACACAAAACATATGTATTCGTGACTATAGGTGGGAAGACACAGGTTAATGATGAGTAGACACAAACACACACACAAAGAGCCAAAAATGGACAGACACACATACTTTCCCACCCAGTCACAGATAAGCACACACATACACACAAATACAGAAGTATAAATTCACTCCCATAGCTGGGCAGGCTTACACATGGTCACTGGAAGACACAGTTACAGATGGGCAGACATGCACCCATACATACATGACCACAAATCAGAACACAACACACATTCACAGCCATACTTGGGAAGATACACAGAGCCACTGATGAGCAGACATAAACCCACACTCACACAAAACAACAACAACCAAACAGACATTCTTGACTAGGGGAGGGCAGAAACACCAGGAACTGAAGGGCAGACACACCTGCAGAGAGCCAAAAGATGGGGAGGCACACACACTGTCAAATCTACACACATAGCCAAAGACAAGAAAACACACATAAAACACACATATACAGTAACTGACAGGCCAACACACAGAGATGGTCAAACAACCACAATTATATGCATGATCACAGAAAGGCATACACACACAAAAAGATGCACATTCATGACCATAGATGGACACACAATCACACACAGTCACAGACAAAGACACACACACTACCTTAGTGGTATAGGCATGTATATGGTTACTGAGAGACAGACACATGCAAAGTCACAGATCATCAAACACACACCATACTCAAAAACCCAGCCTCAGATGAGCACGCACACACACACACACACACACACACACACACATACACACACACATGACCAAAGAGGGACAGACATACCAATAGGATAACTGATGGGAAGACACATACACAAAACTACAGAAGGACATGAACACAATCCTAATCACACATACACAATGAGTGAAAGACACACAAAAACTATACAAATTAATTCCCATAGTTGGGCATACACATACGTGACCACTGACAGAAATATATACACACAGAGATAGTCAAATACACAGCAATACTCACAAGCACAACAACAGACAAGCATACACACACAAAGAAAACACACACACTCATGACTACAGATGGGCAGGCAAAGACAGCCACTTACAGGCAGACAAACAGACACAACCACAAATGGGCAGATACAAAACCAAATGCACACACACACAGAGGAGTCACTGAAGGGCACACACACAGACACACAATGAAACAAACACATTCACTGCCACTGCTGGGGAGCCACACACCTGGTCAGATATACACACATACACACAGATTAGCAAACGCATACCGACACTCACAAACACAATCAGAGATAAGCACACATTCACAACCATAGATGTGCAGACAAAGAGGGCCCTGATAGGCAGACACACAACCACAACCACAGATGAGCAGACACAAAACAAATACACACAAGCCACTAAATGGCACACACGTAACACAGACACACAACAAAACAAATAAATTCACTCCCATTGCTGGGGAGCCACTTATAAGGCCACTGACTGATATATACACATACACACAATCACAAATTGGCAGACACACACACACTTTCAAAACACAACCACTGAAGGGCACAAATATACAATCAGACACACAACACACACTCACAACCATAGATGGACAGAGACAAAAGAGGATCACTAACAGTCAGACACACACAAAAGCAGAGATGGGCAGACACACAATGACACACACACACAAGTAACTGAAGAGTGCACACACAGCGACACACAGAAACACAACAAAACAAACGCATTTATCCCCATTGCTGGGCAAGCACATACTCAGCCATTGATGGACAGATTTACACACACATACACAATCATAGACTGGCAAACATATACCCACACTCACAAACAGAGCCACTGAAAGGAACACAAACACACACATATAACATACAATAAAGACCATAGATGGGCAGAAAGAAAAAGAAAGACACTGACAGGCAGAGGCAGACACACACACAACCACAGCTTGGCAAAAACACAACCACATAAGCCACTGTAGTAGGCACATATACAGACACACAACAAAACAAACACATTCATTCCCTTTCTGGGACAGCCACATACATGGCCACTGATAGACAGATATATCCAAATACATACAATGACAGACTGGCAAACACACACACTCACCAACACAGAAACTAAAAGGCACAAAAACTCATACCACGAATACTCCCAATCGAAGAAGGGCTGACACAAAACCACAAACAAACACAGCACTGAATGATGCCCACATAATCAGACAAACAACAAAACAAACACATTCATTCCCATAGTAGAACAGGTATATACGTAGCAATTGATGGATGAATTCATATAAAACACACAATCACATATTGGTAAACACCCACACTCACAAACACAGACACTAAAAAGACACAAACATACACAGAGGGCAGACAATAACGGCCACAGATGGGCAGACGTACACACACAACCACAGATAGGCCAGTGATGGACACATTTATACACATAGATACAATGACAGATCGGTTAACATACATTCACATTCACAAACACAGCCACTGAAAAACACACACACAACACATACACTAAAAACCAAAGATGGAAAGAGAGACAAAGAGAATCACAGATGGCAGAAAAACACACAAGGAAAGATACATAGACACACAATAACACACGTCGCTGAAGGGTGCACAAACACAGACACACCACTAGACAAATACATTCACTTCCATTGCTGAGGAGCTACAGGCATGGCCACATCAAAACATTTATACACATATACACAATCACAGATGTGGAAATACATACCCACACTCACAACCAATGCCAATGAAAGACAAATACACACACACTGAATATATGCTCAAAACCACAGATGGACAGACTGAAAAAGAGGGCCACTCATGGGAAGACACACAACTGTACACACACACACACACACACACAAAAGACAATGAAGGGCACAAGGACAAAGACACAGAACAAAACAAAAACATTACTCCCATTGCTGGGCAGCCACATACATGAACAGTGACGGACACATATATACAAAGAGACACAATCCTGGATTGGCAAACACAACCTGCACTCACAAATAAAGTCAGTAAAAGGACACAAACACACACACAACACACACACACACACACATTGAACACATACTAAAAACCACAGATGGGCAGACGGACAAAGTGGGCCAGACATACAGACAATCACAGATGGGTAGACACACAACCACAAACAAATACACAAGACACTGTAGAGTGCAGACACACAGGCGCACAAAAAAAGAAACACATTCATTCCCACTGTGGGGCAGTCAAATACATATCCAGTGATGGACAGATATCGAGTCATACACACAATCACACAAGATTAGCAAACACACACCCACACTCACAACCACAGCCACTGAAAGTCACATACATGTACACATGGAATTTATACTCAAAACTATAGATGGGCAGGCTGATAGAGAGGGCCACTGATCAGCAGATGCACACAATCACTGATGGGCAGACATACAGCCACACACACACACACACACACACACACACAAAGCCACTGAAGGGCATGAGCACAAAGACACACAAGTAAACAAAAACATTCACTCCCACTGTTGGGGAGCCACAGGCATGGCCAGTTATGGATAAATATATACACATAGACACAAT
>JAQQSV010014567.1:0-12260 GCA_028646515.1 Pseudochirops corinnae
TCAGAGAAAGATATAGAAAGACTTTAGTTTAAATGGAGACTGAAGCAAAACATGCTATCGTTCTTTTTAATGTCTGGTTTTGCTTTTTTTTTCCCAGTGATCACTCATTGGTTACAACCCTTCTATATAACCAAACTATTGTACAATGTGAAAGTATTTGCAGATCCTATACATGATTGCACGCCACCATGGGGGGCGAGGAGGGAGGGGAGAAAAATCTGAAACTCAAGTGATTGTGGAACTGAATCTTGTAAACTAAAAGTAAATAAACAAGTCATTCAAACAAACAAACAAAAAAGATGCACTGCTTTTGAAAAGGGAAATGAATCAATCTATAGCCATCTTTAAGAATTGCCAGAGATTTCCATGAAGCTCTCAGTTCTAAATAAATTACCTGATGGGTAAACAGTTGAATTGTTCCAGGTGTTCCCCATCCAGAATCAAATGAGATGCAATATAAAATTAACCATGAGTACAGCCAGGCCCTTCATCTGAGGATCTTGTGGGCAGATAGGAATAACCAAGACCAGAAATTTTAAACCAAAGCAAGATTTATTGAATTTTCCCATAATGGTAGCTTTCTCATGAATAAAGTCATACCATTCAGGGAGGAAGCAATGTTTTTATAGAGCCAGAGAGGACTGAAGATAGACTATGTGCTTCTAGGACCTTGGGGAAGATGTTACTTCAGACTTCTTTGTCCATCAAACCCAGGATATTGCAGTTAAGTAGTTGAGGTGCAAAACAGGGTGTGCTGATACCTTATTCAGGCTGGTCAGAGGACATGATGAGGGGGTATTAGCAGGTGACAAGATGAAAGGGTCAGGACCAATAATTCCTCCCTTTTTGTGCTATAGAAGCACAAAATTCTGACAGAACTAGGGGCCATGAGTCATATATTTTAATCTTTATTTTAAAATTAATTAAATTAATTTTAATAAATATACTAATATTAATATTTCCCTCCAATTACACATAAAATAATTTTTAAGGAAATATTTCACATTGCCTTCTATTTTTTCATTTGTTTGGATCTGTTTAATAGTATCCTGGTTTCTCATAAAGTCATTTGCTTCCATTTGCTCCACTCTAATTCTGAAGGAATTATTCTCTTCAGTGAGTTTTTGAGATTCTTTTTCCATATGGCAAATTTGACTTTTTAAGGCATTCTTCTCCTCATTGGCTTTTTGGGTCTTTTTTGCCATTTGAGTTAGTCTATTTTTTAAGATGTTATTTTCTTCAGTCAGGTTGTTGACTCTCTTTTCATGATTTTCTTGCATCATTCTCATTTCTCTTCCCAATTTTTCCTCCACTTCTCTTATTTGGTTTTCAAAATCCTTCTTAAGCTGACCTATGGCTTGTAAGCAGTCTTCATGTTTCTTGGAAGCTTTTGGTGTGGGAGTTCTGACTGTGTTGTCTTCCTCCCATTCCATGCTTTGATCCTTTTTGTCCCCCAAGAAGAATCTAGAGTTAGATTGCTGTTCTTACTTTGCTTCCTTTGCCTGTTCATGTTGTTGCCAGTCAATGACTTGAATTTTTAGTTCTGTGGAATTCTGCTTCCAGAAGGGAAAGCTCTGTCCCAAATTGCTGGGATTTTCGCAGCTGCCGGAGCTGTTAGGAGGCTGCTGCAGCCCCCACCAGCTTTGGCTCACTGAAAACGCACCCCAGGATCACCACCCAAAACTACTATCCGGATCCAGGCTGCTCATCACAGGAGCACTTAGCCTCTGAATGATCACTTGGCCCCCCTGCAGTCTGCAGCCATGTGGAGACAGCTGCAGGGCCACTGCTTCTGCCACTTCCTTGCCCTGGAGGCAGTTGGGCCAGACCACTTTTCTCCCCTAAATTTAGCTGAGTTCCACTGACCTTTCACTTAGTCCTTGTTTCTTATGGCTTGATAATTCTGGAAACTGCCACAGCTGCCACTGATTCGCTCTCCTGAAGGCTCCAGCTGCAGCTTGTCCTGGCCGCCCTGGGTCCAAGCCACAGTTTTAGGCTGGGCTGGTTTCGGCTCCCAGCATGCTGCTATGAGCCCTTCCTGCTGAGCTGCCTTCAGTGGGAGATGTGTTTTTCTGTATTTTTGTGAGTGCTAGAGCCCTAAAATTTGTTTAGAGTCATCTTTTATGGCTATTTGAGGTGGCTATTTGGGAGCTGTGGAACCTTGTTGCTTCTATGCTGCCATCTTGGCTCCTCCCCCATTTAGTGACTTTCATAAGGTTCCTCATAAAATAATTTTAACATTTGTTTTAATAATATTTTATTTTTTCCGATTACATGAAAAGACAATTTTAGATATTCAAATTTTAAAAATTTTGAGTTTTGAATTTTCTCCCTCCTTCCTCCCTAAGATGGTAAGCAATTTGATATAGATTCTATATGTGCAATCATAACATTTTTTAAAAGATTTTCTTTCTCCTTTTAAAATTCTCTTTCTCCCTCTTTTCCTCTCTTTCCCCTCCCCTCTTGTTGAGAAGGTAAACAATTTTATATTGGTTATATGTATCTAGTCATGCAAAATATATTTCTATATTAGTCATATTATGAAAGAAAACAGACCAAAAAGCTCCCAAGAAAAATAAAGTTAAAAAAAGTATGCTTCAGACTCCATCAGTTCTTTCTCTGGAGATGAATAGCATTTTTCATCAGAAGTCCTTCTGAATTGTCTTGGATGGATGTATTGCTGAGAATAGTTAAGTCATTCACAGTTAATCATTGTACAGTATTGCACTTACTGTGTACAGTGTTCTCCTGGTTCTCCTCACTTCACTTTGCATGAGTTCATGTAAGTCTTTCCAGGTTTTTCTGAGAGCACATGGATCATATTCTTACAAGTGGGTTGAGGTTACATGAAATGGTCAGCAGTGTCCTTAGAAGTTAGGATTTCCAAAGATTTGACAGTCACAGAGTAGTCAGGGATCCCAAAACTGCAATGGTCAGCCATCCTGAGGAGAGAATGAAGAGTCTTTTTAGTCTCAGGGGGCTGTAAGTCAAGGGACTTAAATTTATACTAGGAAACAAGTGCACTGTGGTCATGAAAACACACAAATACAAATCAGAATCCTATGTTTCCTTCAATATTATAAAAGTGAACAAATTTGGTCAAATAAGAATCACAATCTCATATATCCCTTAAGGACACAAACCTTATGAAACAGACTCTATAGGTAAACTAACTCAGGTTATAGATTAAAATACTAATTTAAAGGGTTCACAGTGGATTGTTTGAGATGGAAGATTTGCATACCATTAGTTAGCTAGGGTAGCTGACAAATAATTAAATAACTTTAAAAAGCTCAAACTTCCTTTGGCTCCCACTTGAGGAATGTCAAACTGTTAACCTTATTATTTCTGTATGTCAAGGTTTGGTCAGGTGAGGTTAATATAAATAGAAGACAGGCTTTTGGTTGACCAAAAGTTGCAGGAGGAATGGCCCTGATTCCCAAACAATAAACCATTTGGAAAAGGGTATACCCCTCTCCCAGACAAACATAAACCCCATGAAACATTAAAGCTAAAATAGTATGATAATGATTATTAATATTATAGAATATAAAGCCTTCACGTTCCTGGTAACCCACTCCCAATGCCCATTTTGAGTCCCACTTGTGGTCATCTGTTCCCTGGAAACTTCTTTCCTTGAAAATTCTAGAATAGTCCTCATTCTTAGAGCAACTCTGGAAGTGGCTTCTCCTAGAAGATCTATTTCTCTCGTTCCAAGTCACTTACAGAGATTCCCAATTTAATACTGCTAAAATCTGCCAGTAACAAGAATCAATACAATTTAGTAGTACAACCTCTTAAATTTGTTTCTCTGATAACTAGTCCATGTGGTAAAAACTAGTTCACGCCTTATGGAGCTAATCCTTTTGACAACAGAACTATAGAACATCAAATTAGAAACCTGTAATTCACCTGTAAGTTCAGAGAATTTAAGTTTTTACAAACCACTTGCTCATATTATCTATACTTGAACCCTGTACCTAACATGGACAATGCTATTTGCAGGAATTTCAAAGGAAGGAAGAATTTCAAAAAGGAGCCATGAAGATCTGATTTGGAAAATGAGCCCCTCTGTCTCTTAATATTATCAGAGAGAGACTTCAAAATAGGAATAAAACATGATTTAAAATTTTCTTTATGACTATTAATAAAATTTCACAAGCAAAATCCCTAATTCAATTTTGAGGACTTAATACTAAACCATACTTAAAGTCATTATATCTTATTAGAAACATTTGGAAGATGACCATATATGTATTCTAGATCTTAAAATAAGGTAATCTTGTTCTTTTTTCAAAGTTTACTACTTTATTCAAATTGTAAACTTGCCCAAAGAATTATAAAACTGTGTATATCCTTTGATCCAGGAATACCACTATTAAGTCTGTTTCCCAAGGTGATCAGGAAAAAAGGAAAAGAACCTATATGTTCTAAAATATTTATAGTAGTTCTTTTTTCTTTTTTAAATAGTATTTTATTTTTACAATTCCATATAAAGACAATTTTTAATCTTCTTTTAAAAAAATCTTGAGTTTCAAATTTTTCTTCCTCCTCCATGATGGAATACTATTGTCCTGTAAGAAATGATGAGCTGGTTGATTTTAGAAAAGCATAGAAAGACTTGCATGAAGTAATGAAAGTAAAATGAGCAAAACCAAGAGAACATTGGAGGGAAATGGTTCTGCTTCACAATGGATTTAAATTAGTAAGGCCTCACATATGCTTTTTGTTAATAATTTCTACAACTTGAAAGCAACAACAATAACCTAGCCTTAAGCTATGATTAGTGAAATTTTGCCATATGAGGAAAAATCTCTTGGGACTATAATTTGATACTATTCTGAATTTTGACTTCAGGTATGATTGTGTGAATTATGATTGAGCTCTAGTCTACCATGCAAGGGAAATGCTTTGTGCTTCACAAAGGGAGTGCAGTCTGAGATCTACTACAGGTAGATGTCTGTGCCTGGGAAAAGTTGAAGGGTCAACCTTTCATAGGTTAAGGTAAGATCCTCCTGACATAGTTTTACCATTGTGCTATTCTCTTTCTGAACAGGAAATTTTCCAACCTGGTTAATTCTGAGCCTAGTCATGATACCTTGTGAATAAAATGGAACTTTGCTGTATTGTCTGTTATCTGTGACTTTTACCTGAAATCAAACAGAGCTAAAGGAGTTTTTTTGTTTGTTTATTTTTTCTCCTGCCATGTCTAGGTTGGGTCAGACTCTGCTCTTGACAAGATAATCTTGACATTGTTATAACCATTTCCCCC
The DNA here is from genome assembly GCA_028646515.1 of Pseudochirops corinnae. Classification (NCBI taxonomy): domain Eukaryota; kingdom Metazoa; phylum Chordata; class Mammalia; order Diprotodontia; family Pseudocheiridae; genus Pseudochirops; species Pseudochirops corinnae. The sequence continues at coordinate 5,273 of JAQQSV010014567.1, forward strand.
CCTTTTCCTTTTGTAGTAAATTTCTATAATCAAGGTAGATGCACGGTAGAAGTTTTTGTCATTGAAATGTTAAATCTATTAATTGATAGATAAGTACTGAAACATTTCTGAGTTACTGTGGTAGTATACAAGCATGAAAGATATTACTGTTTTTAATCTGCATGTGTGGTCAACTCTGTATCCTAAGTGATTAAGTGATGATAGAAATGATTATTTCTTTCATATATTAATAACCAATCATTAAATTAGGACTACAGGATTTTCTACTTCCTCATCCAGAGGAACAACAAACTTCTACAACAACAAAACTTCTACTGTTCACCCCTTCATAGCAAAGAATTTTGCTATGAAAGGAAAAAGGAGGGACATAGTTATGACAATATCAGGACTGTCCCTTTGAGGGACAGTCTTTAAGGGCAAAGACTGACCTGACATAAGCCATAACAGGGGGAAAATTCCCTTAGCTCTGTTTGATTCCAGATAAGATTCATAGTTAATAGCCAAACATGCAACAAAGTTCCACGTTATACACAGGTTGTCATAGTCAGTCTCTGGGAAAATTTCGTGTTCAGAAAGGGAATAGCACAATGGAGAAGCTGAGTCAAGAAGATCCAACCTTTTCCTATCTAAGATCAATTCCTCAACATTTCCCAGACACAGATATCCAGCTGTAGCAGTTCTCAAGCCATACTCCCTTTGGGCAACATGTGGCATTCTCCTTGAATGGTGGACTATTGGCTTAATAAGAATTCAGACAATCATACCTGGAATAAAACCTAGAATAGTGTTAAATTATAGTCCCAGGAGTTTTTATAGCAAAATTTCACTAATCATAGCTTAGGGCTGTTGATATTATTTTTCTCAGGTTGAAATAATAGTTAACAATGAGCACATTTAAGGACATCTTATTTATCCTTCATTTATAAATTAAGAATAACCACATTCTGGAATTTCGCATATATGGTGAATACATAATAGTTAACTCAAAACCCCAGAAAATTCTGACTACTGTGAGTTTCCAATCCTTACTACCTATTAACCCCAAGGCAAAAATGAAATCGTTGAAGCTAACATCTATTGCTACTAAGCCAGATCAATGATATAACTTCAATACATACTTTTTGTGAACAGGTTTAGACTAGTAATTTCATTAAAGTGGAAATACCTGGTGTGGAGTCTTATGCCACCAATACAGATATGTGACTTGTCTATCAAGTATGCTTGGAGAATTTACTTGGGAAAGTAAGATGTTAAGTTACTTGCTTAGGGTTACACATCTAATATATGACAGAGATTTGAACCTGACCCTTCCTAACTCCAGAACCTTTCCACTATATCCCTTTGTCTCCCATGGACCTTGTTATAGTCATTAAATTGAGAATAACTACTTAAGAGAGAGGGGAAACTACTGGAACTTCCTGATGGACGTGAACGTTCTTCCCAGAAACATTCATGTCCTAAGTGACTATAGTCCTTTATTCAAAGGAATGGGAAGGCAGATATTATAGAGGACAAAGAAAACCTCTTTCTCGCAAAGTGTAGGATGGAAAATGCTGCTGCATCCAGAAAGCAAAGGTAAAATAAATAGTTATTTTAATTTCTTCAGAGGAGAAAACTCACCATTTTACCTAAGTGGAAAAAAACCCTCAAAAACCAAAAATCTAATAATCATATTTAAGAGGGAATAAAGTTTGAAGAAATACTACAGATTTCCCTCCTTAGCCCAGAGATAAGAATGACTTATCTAAAACTGCCCCAGGAAGAAAATAAGTTATGACTCATCAAGGAGGAAATGTGTCTGCTTTCTCGGAAATGTTGGAGAAGACAGGTAGAACCCTCAGCTGCTCAGGAAGGCAGATGAGGGAAAAAGATATTAAGCTGAATTCCAAAACTGGGAAGAGATAATAGCCAACATTTAAATATCACTTTAAGGTTTGCAGAGTGCTTTACATATATTATTAAATTTCATTTCTCAAAAGAACCCTATGAAGTAGGTATTACTATTACACCCATTTTATTTATTCTTTATATTTTTATGTAGTCTTTAACTAAGTATTCTTTACTCCCCAGAAACTCAAATAGAGATTCCATCATGTTCTGATTTTTTTTAATGGGGGAAAAACATATTTTCATTTGAGTCCAAAAGACAATAGACGTAAGAACTTAAAAGAAAGAACTGAGGTGTAGGTACATTTTGGAGTAGCTTGGTTTCGGAGGAAGTGATTCTAGGGGCATTCCATAACCATATATACCACCTTCCTTGTGAGAAATCCCCAAAAGGAAGGTGCTCATTTGCCCTTGTGAATAGATTATAGGATTTAGAAATCATCTAGTATGAACCTCTCATTTTACAGATGGGGAAACTGAGGTTCAGAAAGGTATTTTCCAAAGGTCACAAAGGTAATGATGAAGCAGGATTTAAACTGAGGTCCTCTGACACTGAACATAGGGCTCTTTCTTCTACATCACAGAGAAGTTTGGCATTTAGAGTCATAATGACAGATGAATGAAGCACTAGACCAAATTGACAAGGAAGGAATTTAGGGAGGTAGAAAAAAAGTAGGAGAAAAGCATTTAGAAACCACTTAGTACCTTGTCATCTTGATGCAAGAAACTGTAACCTCTAGATCTCAGTTCCCTCATTTGTGAAATGAGGGGATAGACTAGCTTACCTTTAAAGTCCATTCTAATTCTTAATCTAGGATCCTATGAGTTTAGTTGCTGACAAGTTTTGAAGAAAACTTCCCCTTTTGTACTTATGCACAGTTTGAAGCATGCTCCATATTTATTAATTCTGGGATCTCAGTTGTGTATCTGCTAATCAGTAGCAGCTAGGTGGCATAGTGGATAGAATGCCTGGTCTGGAATCAGGAAGATTCATTCTTCTGAGTTCAAATCTGACCTCACACTCTTACTAGCTGTGTTATTCTATTTGCCTCAGTTTTTTTCATCTATAAATTGAGCTGAAGAAGAAAATGGCAAAATGTTAATGGAATAGGAAGATCTTCCCCATCCATTAATAGGTCTATGTGATCTGGAGCCTGAGTCACATGGAGCCCAGTGTGGGAGGAGTTGGCCCAAAGGAACAGAGAGCACAGAGCAGAGAGGAGAGAGAGAGAAAGAGAGAGACAGAGAGAGAGGGAGAGAGAGAGAGAGAGAATGAATGAGAAGCAGCTTGAGTGGACAGAGGGAGGAATTTTGCTTATGGGAACTAACAGAAAGAAGGTTTAAGATGTCATTGCTTCCTGGATTAGTGATAAATACTGTTAAAACTTACCTCCTGGTATCCTAATGATGTTCCAAATAAATATTTTGGTTTTGCCTTTGAGGAAGAGAGTTTATTACATTTTGTAAATCTACCCTGGAAATACACATGCATATTCGTAGCGGCTGCTTTGGGTATCATCATTGGCATTACACAAACTACTTCAGTATCGATAGGGTTGGAGTATTGTCTTGAATTGGAGTACAGAAAGCAACGCGGAGGGGTAGAGACAAAACCCTTTGATAGAACATACTTGAGACTATGAGTTGGATGACACATCTCTGCAAAAAAAGTAACCAAGAGGGGAGGAATTACTCTCTGATAGGATCTTAAGATCTCTATGTTGAAGGATTCCCCAACAAGTTTCCAGTCAGTCTTTTAATTTCCTGAAATATAGCTAGAAGACTATACAGATTAACAATACTGACAGGCATCTGGGTGGACAGAGCACTGCAATTAGTTAGGATGCTTCTGGATTCCAGCTTTAAGAGAGAAGATGGACGATGCCAACTCCTCCAGGTTGCTAAAGGAAAAGACTCAAGAAAGAAGGTGACTTGAGAGGAACTGGCAGTCTCCGTTATGTCCTTGTCCTCACTTTGCTGTATTAGAGATTTCAGGGAACTTCCTGGAAGTGAGATCTAACTTTCTCTTGGTTGAACTGAGTTACCTCTGTCTCTGTGGAAGAGCTCTTTCACTCTTTATTGTCTGGTATATATATTGTTCTTTGTATATTTTCTCTGACTTCTGTTTTGCAGTTGAGTTGAATAAATGGAATTTCTTTGCTATCTCCTAGTAGAACTGTTATTTGGTGGGAAGGAAGTCAAGCCTTCAAACCTTAGATATAAAGTTTGGGGTCTTCTTTCGCCATTAATGAATAGCAATCAAAAGTTTAGCTTGAACCTGAAAATCACATACCTTAGACTACTAACATTTATGGGACCAAATCAATATAATTCTAGCTTGGTAGCCCTTCTCTTTGAGGAGAGCACAGTGTCTAAGCCTCTGGCCCCACTCTCTTGCATCCTTTCTTAGAAAGGAATGAAAGTCTTCCTTAAGGAAAGGTTGAGGGAGAAGAGACTAGAGATAGAAATCTGTTCTGCCTCATTTTAAGCCACACGATGCATGTGCTACTTACATGTAGGGGACAGACATCAATACTTAGGCATGGCAATTTCTCTAATCTCTTATCTCGATGAGGTCTAAAACTTCTTTAAGATTGCCTGGCTACTCTCTGAAATCCTGGTGTTTTTTTTTTTTTCTTTCTCTGATATTTTTCTAAGTTGACTCTTGCTAAAGATTCTGATACCTGGAAAAAAAAAAGTTGTGTCAGTCCCTATTTAAGTGAAAAATGACTTTTTCTTTTTTCCTGCTTTTGGGGAATCTGAAATTAAAGTTGTTTATCTAGGTTCTAGATGCGTTAATACTTCTTTGTGCAGAATTACATTAAATTTTTTCCTACTTTTACAATTTCAAGTTTACAATCAGATTGATGTGAATTATCTTTAGTTTCTTTTATCATTTCTTACTGACTCTGAATAACCCTGACTGAACATAGATAAAAGGTCGTTTTATCCTCAACATATCCACTTTTCCAAGAAGCTTTTCCCACAAGTCTGGAAAGGGCTTTAAATATAAATATCATTCCTTAATATTTCTAGAGAAACTAATGGAGGTTTTCTTTTAAAATATGCTTCTACAACAAGAACACTTTCCCACAGATATTTTCAAGTATTCATTTATATTCCCAAGACACCCTAGTACATATTTTCTTTTATTTAAAATTGTAAAAGTTTTGTTTTTTATTATGAACTTAACAAATATCAAACAATATAAATACTTCAATATATAAAGTGTTTATTCATACTAAAGAAAGGATTGGATATGAAAATGTAAACTGTCAGGTATAGTTTGATTTTTTTAAAAAAGAATATATTAAATTTAATGTAATGGTAACAAGATAAAAACCCAAACATTTATTAATCACCTTCTTTATGCCCGGTGCTACTTATCTGTATCATCTTCTTAACTTCCTTTTGCTCTTCTCTCTGTATCTTTCATTGACATTCCATTGACACTTTTTTTCCTTTTCTTCTTTTCCACCAATTCCTCCCTCCTTCTTGTAACAAATAAGTATGTCAGACAGAACACAGGAACACATTGAGTATCTCTTGGCCAAAAGGGGAGAAGCATGATTTATTGTCTTTCTTCTGACATCATGATAGGTCTCTAGCACTCATTTTCTTGACAAGTCATCAATTCAAAGAAAACTTCAACAGCATTAAAGGCAAATTTGTCTAAAGGTACTAAAACATCATATCCTTTGACCCAGAGATTCTATTGCTAGGTATATACCCCAAGGACATCACTGGGGAAAAGAAAACTTCCTATAAACCAGAATATTTATAGTAACATTTTTGGTTGTAGCAAAGAAATGGAAATAAAATAGATGCTTATCAATTGGGGAACAGATAAACAAATTATGGTATATGAATATAATGGAATATGATTGTGCTACAAGGAAACAATGAACATGATGAATACAGAGGGATGTGGAAAGACTTAAGGGAACTGATGCAAAGTAAAGTCAGTAGTATAGCCAGGGAAACAATAATTTACAATGACTATAATAATGTAAATGAAAAGAAAAACTACAAAATTGTCATAACTGAATGTTGTGAAATTATAAATAATAAGCTTGTCCTCAAAGAAGAGTTATAAAAAGACACTTCCCTCTCTCTTTTTCTCTCTCTCTGATTTTTTTCAGAAGTGAAGTTCTTCAGGTATAGAACATTGCATACAATGACAGATCTTTGTATACATTAATCAATCAAAACCTATTTATTCTTCTAAAAATTTCTTTATAATTCATAAAAATAAGAGTCATTCCCCAATTGATAAATGATTAAAGGATATAAACAGGCAGTTTGCAGAAGAAACCAAAGTTACTAACAGTCATATGAAAAAAAAATGTTCTAAATCACTATTGATTAGAGAAATACAAATTAAAGCAACTCTGAGATACCACTACATACCTATAAGAAATGACAAATGCTGGAGGAGACGAGGGAAAAAATAGGTACATTAATGAATTGTTGGTGGTGTAGTGAATAGGCCCAACCAGTCTAGAGAACAATTTGGAACTATCCCCTAATGGCTATAAAACTATGACTGGCTGGCCCAGAAATACCACTATATATGGGTCTATATCCCAAAGAGTTCAAAGAAAAAGGAAAAGGATCTATGTGAACAAAAGTATTTATGGCAGCTCTTTTTGTGGTGGCAGAGAATTGGAAATTGAGCTGATGCTCATCAATAAGGGAATGACTGAACAAATTGTGGTATATGAATGTAATGGAATACTATTATACTGTAAGAAATGACAAGTGGGGTGGCTTCAGAAAAACATGGCAAGGCCTGTATGAACTGATGCAAAGCGAAGTGAGAAGAAGTGGAAGATCACTGTTGTAACAATAATATTGTAATGATGATCAGCTGTGAAAGACTGGGGCTATTCTGATCAATAGAATGATCCAAGACAATCCCAAAGGACTCATGGTGCAAAACATGCTGTCCTCCTCCAGGGAGGGACCTGATAAACTCTGAGTACAAACTGAGGTATAACTTTCTCACTTTATTTTTCTTGCTCTTTTGGGGGAAATATGGCTAATATGGAAATGTGTTTTGCATGACTGAATATATATAATTGATATCATATTGCTTGCC
>JAQQSV010014568.1:0-12260 GCA_028646515.1 Pseudochirops corinnae
TGGAACTGAATCTTGTAAACTAAAAGTAAATTAAAAAATTAAAAAAAAAAAAGAAAAAAATAATAAATAACTTGACTTTGTAAAACACCTTTCTTCAAAAAAACAAAAAAAGACTAAAAAAAATGGCAAACGAGGTCCAAAAAGTCAATTAGGAGGAGAATGCTTTAAAAAGCAGAAGTGGTCAGGTGGAAAAGGAACTTCAAAAGCTCACCAAAGAGAATAATTCCTTCAGAATTAGATTAGAGCAAATGGAAGCTAATGACTTTATGAGAAATCAAGATACTATACAACAGATCCAAATGAATGAAAAAAGAGAAGGCAATGTAAAATAACTCACTGGAAAAACCACTGACCTGGAAAATAGATCCAAAAGAGATAATTTAAAAATTACTAGACTACCTGAAAGCAATGATCAAAAAAATAGCTTAGACATCATCTTTCAACAAATTATCAAGGAAAACTGCCCTGATGTTCTAGAATCAGAGGACAAAATAGAAACTGAAAGAATTCACTGACTGTCTTTTAAAAAAGATTCCAAAAAGAAAATTCCTAGGAATAGCATAGCCAAATTCCAGAGTTCCCAGGTCAAGGAGAAAATATTACAAGCTATCGGGAAGAAACAATTTCAGTATTGTGGAAATACAATCAGGATAACCCAAGATCTAGCAGCTTCTACACTAAGGGATCGAAGGGCCTGGAATATGATATTCCGGAGGTCAAAGGAGCTAAGATTAAAACCAAGAATCACTTACCCAGCAAAACTGAGTATAATGCTTCAGGGAAAAATATGGACATTCAATGAAATAGAGGACTTTCAAGTATTCTTGATGAAAAGCCTGGAGCTGAACAGAAAATCTGACTTTCAAACAGAAGAATCAAGAGAAGCATGAAAAGGTAAACATGAAAGAGAAATCATAAGAAACTTATTAAAGTTGAATTGTTTTTACATTCATACATGGAAAGATGACATTTGTAACTCATGAGACTTTTCTCAGTATTAGGATAGTTGAAGGGAACATATATATGTATATATACATATAGATGTATGTATAGGTGTGTGTGTGTGTGTGTGTGTGTGTGTATGTATACATAAGCAAAGGGTCCAGAGTCAGTTGAATATGAAGGGATGATATCTAAAAGATAAAATTAAGAGGTGAGAGAGGAATATGTTGAGAGAAGGAGAAAGGGAGACATAGAATAGAGTAAATTATCTCACATAAAAAAGGCAAAAGGAAGCTATTACAAGGGAGGGGAAGAGCAGAGAGGTGAAAGGGAATGAGTCTACCTTACTTTCATTTGGATTTGGCTTAAGGAGGGAATAACATACACACTCAATGGGTATCTTACCCTACAGGAAAGTAGGAGGGAAGGGGATAAGATGGGGTCTTTCACAATATGACTACTATGGAAATGTTTTGCATAATCACATATGTATAACCATATTGAATTCCTTGTCTCCCCATTGTGGGTGGGTATGGGGGGGAGAAGGGAGAAAATCTAGAACTCAAGGTTTTAAAAACAAATGTTAAAAAATTGTTTCTACATGCAACCAGGAAATACGATATACAGGCAATGAATGAATGGGGTATAGAAATCCATCTTGCTCTACAAGAAAGTAAGGGGAGTGTAAGGAGAGGGATGGGGGGACATAAGAGATAGCAGACTGGGGGAAGAAGTAATCAGTATACTTGCCATCTTGGAATGGGGGAAGGGAAGAGAAGGGGAGAAAATTTAGAACACAAAATCTTATGGAAATGAATGCTGTAAACTAAAAATAAATAAATAAATTCTGGGGGAAAAAATAAGGGCAGCATCAGGGTAATAGCAGTATCAGAACATGGAAGGAGTGATATTCAAGAGATGTTGAAAAGATGAAATTAACAGGCCTTGGGGAAAAGATTGTGTGTAAGGGGGCAAAAGGCAGTGAAGAGACAAGGATGACATCTAACATGTAAGGCTAGGGAACTGAGAAGATGGTTTTATTCTCTATACTTTAGGGAAGTTAGGGGGAGAGGAGAAGGTCTTGAGAAAAGATAGTATGTTCAGTCTTAGATATGCTGAGCTTAAGATCTTTACTGGCTATTTGGTTCCCAATGTCTGTAACACAGCTGAAGATATGGAACTGGAAGCCTGAAGACAAGAAAAGACAGGAAAGGTAAGGTATAAGAATCATCAGCATAGAGATGGTAACTACATCCGTGGGAGGAGACAAGATTAGCAAAAGGGAGAAAAGAAGAGGACCCAGGAGAGAACCATGAGTGACATCTATAATTAGAGGGTGTGACCAGAATGAAGATCCAGCAAAGGAGACTAAAAAGTGATCTGATACATAGGAAAGCCAGGAGACAGTAGTACACTAAAAATCTAGAAAGAGGAAAATATCAAGGAGAAAAAAAATATCAACAGTGTCAAAACCTATAAAAAAGGCCAAGAAGAATGGGGATTGAGAAGAGGACATTGAGACATCCAGGGTGGATTCAAGATGGTGGGAGGAAGAAGCATTACAGGCCTGTTCTCTAAATTTTCCCTTCCAAAAAACTTGAAAATCATGACTCAAAATGAATTCTGGCGTAGCAAAACCAACAAAAGGTTGAGGTTGAGACCTTTTCTCTATTCCTACACCACTTGGGAGGTGGGAAGGAGAGGTCTGTGACACTGAGTTGAGGACTGGCCTGGAGCACACATGGAGGCAACACCAATTGTAAGCCTCAGAGATAGTAGGCACAGCAGCAGCAACAGCTTCAGGAAATTTAAGCCCAGAGAAAGGAACGAAATAGGGCAACTGGTCAGAAAAAAATTATAGGGGATTCCAGTACTAGTACAGAGCAAGACAGGGAGCTTTTTGGAAATTCCATTGCCCATTCCTACTTCTGGGTTACAGTTTCAGGGATGAGAGGAATACTTTCAGTCATAAAGGAGGAGGGACCCTAAGAAGCAGTGGCAGTCTTGGTCACAAGGGGGAGAGCACAGAAAGGAGAGCAGCAACCACAGCTCTCTCCAGATCATACCACCCTTGAAGCACCCAAAACTTGAAAAGCCCTTAAACCAGCTCCAAAAATAACAGCACGAAAAAGCCTGAGGTATAAGACAGTGTCCCTTGACACACATGGGTGAATGGAGCCAAACAACATAAAGTTCAAATTCAAAAAATATGTTGGAAAAATGAGCAAACAACAACAAAAAAGAACCTGATCATAAAAAGCTACTATGTTGATAGAAAAGATCAAGACACAAAGTCAGAAGATGAAAATTATGTCAAAATAGCTACAAGCAAAGCCCCCAAAGGAAAAAAAACTTCAATTTGGACACAAACCCAAAAAGAATTGCTAGAAAAGCCAAAGAATGATTTTAAAAATCAAACAAGACTGGCAAAGAATAAACAGGAGAAAGAAATGCAAGTAATACAAGAAAACTATGAAAAAAGAATTAAAAGTTAGGTGAAGGAAGGACAAAAAATTACTGAATAATACCTTAAAAAACCAAATTGTCTAAATGGTAGAAAATAAAATAGGTACAAAATTTCACTAGCAAAAATAACTCCTTAAAAAGCAAAATTAGCCAGAATGGAAAAAAAAGGTATGAAATTCAGTGAAGAAAATAATTCCTTAAATATCAGAACTGGGCAACTAAAAGCTAATGGTTTCGTGAAACTTTAAAAAACAATAAACCAAATTAGAAACAATTTTTAAAAAAATGTAAAATATCTCACTGTAGAAACAACTCATTTGGAAAACAGATAGAGGAGAACAAAATGAAGAATTATTGGGAGGCAGCTAGGTAGTGCAGTGAATAGAGCATTGATCCTCGAGTCAGGAAGACCTGAGTTCAAATGCAGCCTCAGACACCTGACACACTTATATGACCTTGGGCCAGTCACTTAACCCCAATTGCCTTGCCTTCCTCCTACCAAAAAAAAAAAAAATTATTACACTACCTGAAATCCATAATCACAAAATAAAGATAAAAAAAGAAAAAGACTAGACTTCACATTTAAAGAAATTATAAAGGAAAATGGCCTTATTCTCTTAAACTAAGTGGGTAAAATAGAAACTGAAAGAATCTACCAATTACCACCTGAAAGAGATCCCAGAATGAAAACTCACAAGATTATGATAGTCAAATTCCAGAGCTCCCAGGTCAGAGAAAATATTGAAAGTGGCCAAAAATAAATCATTAAAATATCATGTAGCCATAATCAAGAACACACAAGATTTGGCAGCTACCACAATAAAGGACCAAAAGGCATGAAATATGACATTCCAGAAGAGAAAGGAGAATTAACACTAAAAGTCAGAATAACCTACTAAGCAAAACTTAGTGTATTCAGGCGGAAAAAAAAATGGACATTTAAAGAAACAGAAGATTTTCAAGTATTCCTGATCAAAATAACATATATGAACAGAATAGTGGCAAAGAATTGGAAATGGAGGGGATGCCAATTAGGGAATGGCTGAATAAGTGATACAGGATTGTGATGGAACACTATTGTCCTATAAGAAATAATGAGCAGGATGCTCTCAGAAGAACCTGGACTTAAATCAACTGATGCAAAGTAAAATGAGTAGAATCATAAGAATACTATACACGGTAACAGCAATCCTGTTAATAATAAATAATAATAAAATACAATAATTAACTGTGAATAACTTAGCTATTTTCAGCAATACAAAGATCTAAGACAATTCTGAAGGACTCATGATGAAAAATGCTATCTACTTCTAGAGAAAGAACTGATGATTTGTCAATGCAGACCAAAGAATACTTTTTTAAACTTTATTTTCTTGGAGTTTTTTTGGGGGGGGAGTCCTTTTCCTCCACAACATAACTAATATGGAAATAGTTTTTGCATGACTATACATGTATAGCTTATATCAAGTTGCCTGCCTTCTCATTGAGGGGGTAATGGAGGGAAGGAAGAAGAGAACGTGAAACCCAAAATTTAAAAACGAAAAGTGTTAAAAATTGTTGTTACATGTAATTGGGAAAAAATAAAATATTAAATCAAAATTTAAAAAAATAAAACCTGTACATACCTTTTGACCCAGCAATACCACTACTAGGTCTACATCTGGGGGATCAAAGAAAAGGGAAAACTATCTACTTGTATAAAAATATTTGTAGTGGCCCTTTTTGCAGTGGCAAAGAATTAGAAATTGAGGGGATGTCCAGCATCTGGGGAATGACTAAACAAGTTGTAGCATATGATTGTGAAGGAATACTACCGAGAAGGGCTAAACTGATCATCATGCACTGTTGATGTTACAGTGTTTTCAGTTAATCCGTGTTACAGGTTTTCCCACAAAACCTAGTTCTACTCACTCCACTTTGCATCAGTTCATTGTAAGTCTTTCCAGGTTTTTCTGAAACATCCTGCTCATCATTTCTTATACCACAATAGTATTCCATTACATTCATATACCACAACTTATTCAGCCATTCTCCATAACAGATGGGCATCCCCTCAATTTCCAATGCTTTGCCACCACAAAAAGAGATGCTAAAAATATTTGTGTCCTCCCCTCATCCCATTTATTTCCCCCCTCTTTGGGATGCAGAATTAGTAGTGATATTATTGAATCAAAGGGTATGCACAGTTTGATTGCCCTTTGGGCACAATTCCAAACTGATCTCTAAAATGGTTGGGTCAGTTTATAACTCCACTAATAGCACATTAGTGCTGAAATTTTGCCATGTGTCCTCCAATATTTATCATTTTCCTTTTTTGGTCATATTAGCCAGTCTGACAGGTGTGACATGGTACCTCAAAGTTCTTTAAATTTGCATTTCTCCAATCAATAGTAATTTAGAACATTTTTTCATATGACTATAGATAGCGTTGATTCCATCATCATCATGAAACTGCCTATTAATATCTTTTGACAATTTATCAATTAGGAAATGACTTGTATTCTTTTAAATTTGACTACATTCTCTATATATTTGAGAAATGAGGCCTTTATCAGAGACACTGGCTGTAAAAATTGTTTCCAAGTTTTCTGCTTTCCTTCTAATATAGGTTGCATTGCATAAAAACTTTTAATTTTATACAATAAAAATGATCTATTTTACATTTTGTTATGTTCTCTATGTTTTCTTTGGTCCTAAATTATTTCTTTCTCTGTACATCTGACAGGTAAACTATTTCTTGCTCTCCTAATTTGCTTATGGTATTGCTCTTTATGCGTAAATCATGTACCCATTTTGACTTTATCTTGGTATATATTGTAAGATATTGATTTTTACCTAGTTCCTGCCATACTGTTTTTCAGTTTTCCCAGAAGTTTTTCGTTAAATATCGAGTCCTTGTCCCAGAAGTTTGGGTCTCTGGGTTTACTAGATTAGTATGGTCATTTACTACTGTGTCTTGTTTATCTAATCTATTCCCCTCATCCACCACTCCATATCTTAGCCAATACCAGATAGTTTTGATAATTATGGCTTTATAATACAATGTGAGATCTGGTAGGGCTAGGGTATCTTCCTTCACATTAGTTTTAATTAATTCCCTTGATGTTCTTGACTCTTTTGTTCTTTCAGATGAATTTTATTGTTCTTTTCTAGCTCTATAAAGTAAATTTTTGGTAGTTTGATTGGTACAACACTGAATAAGTAAATTAATTTAAGAAGAATTGTCATTTTTATTATATTTCTTATACTGGCTCAGCCTATCCATGATATTTTTCTAGTTGTTTAGATTTGACAAAATAATTTCTAAATAATTGCTTTAATTTCCTCTTTATTGGTAGTGAATTCACCCTTTTCATTTTTGATACTGGTAATCTGGTTTTTTTTCTTTCTTTTTGTAATCAAATTAACCAATGGTTTATCTATCTTATTGTTTTTCCCCCTATAAAATTGGCTCCTAATTTTATTTATTACCTCAATAGTTTTCTTACTTTCATTTTTATTCTTCTCACCTTTGGTTTGCAGGATTTCCAATTTGTTATTTAATTTAAAGTTTTTAATCTGTTCTTATTCCAGTTTTTTTGGTTACATGCTCAATCCACTGATCTATTTTTTCTCTATTTTTTTTGATGTAAGTATCTAAAGTACAAATTTTCCCCTGGTCCTGCTTTGGCTGCATTTCATAAATTTTAGTATATTGTCTCACTGTCATTCTCTTTAATGAAATTATTGATTATTTCTATGATTTATTCTTTGACTCACCCCATTCTTTATTCTTTAGGATTAGATTAATTTCTAACTAATTTTTAATTTATCTCTCTACTTTCCTTTATATGGCATAGCTTTTATTGCACTATGATCTGAAAAGGACGCATTTAATATTTCTGCCTTTCTACATTAGACTGTGAGGTTTTTATGCCCTAAAACATGGTTAATTTTTTTGTAGGTGCCATGTACCACTTAAGCAACAGCAATATTTTAAGAATGATCAACTATGAAAGACTTAACTACTCTGATCAAGACAATGACTCCAGATAATTCCAAAAGACAAACAATGAAAAATGTTATCCACTTTCGGAAAGAGAATTGACGAACTCTGAATGCATCTTGAATCACATTTTCTTTTACTTTCTTTACTTTACTTGTTTTATTTTGCTTGTTTTCTTTTGAAACATGGCTAATATGGAAATAAGTTTTTCATGACTTCACATGATATAATGGTAATGGGGATGTGAAGATTTTCCCTTCCCCTTGTAAAGTCATGCAAACTTAGCACCTTGTTTCAGTTGAGCCTTGCCCTTGATTATATGAAGTCTCTGTTAAGAAACAGAACCTGTGAAACCCAAAGTGGGAGAAAGTTGCTGATGCAACAGGAAGGAGTGGAACAGGGAGGAGCTAATGACCAGAATAAAAAGCTGAGCACAAGAGAGCCAGAACTGCTGCAAGCAAGCAATACAGAGACTAAGCAGCCAGCATGAGTGAGAGAGCAGCATTATTGCTTAAGGGAGCCTGTTATGCTTTGAAGGGCTGACAGAAGGAAGGTTTGGGAATGTTGGTATTTGCTGCATAGTTTATGTGTACCAACTTGGTGGTTACTATGATGAATTTGACTTTCTGGTTTGGAGACTTGGCTTTCTGGTATTTGAATAAATGTTTGGTTCTGTCCTCCATGTGGAGAGCCTGTTACATTTTGTGATTCACAACTATACCAGCATATTCATAGCTGCCATGGGAGCTGTGAATACCACACTGGCATTATACATGGATAGTCAATATCAAACTGCTTGCCTTCTCAAGGAGAGGGTGTTGAGGGAGAGAGGGGAAGAGAGAGAGAATTTGAAACAAAATTTTTTAAATTATTATTTTAAAAATGTATATATAATTGGGAAATATGTAACCAAATTATGTGTGTGTGCATGTATGTATGTATGTATGTATGTATATAGGCCCACCTGCAGATACAAATGCAGCAAATGGCGGGATTGATCCAAAACTGAGACTTGGAAGGGTGTAATCAGCAATATGATAAAGGGGTCAAGAACTGAAAATAGAGGACAATGTATAGTTGAATTGGTTAAAAACAAGGTGTCAAGGTGGAGAAAAGAGGAGCGTGACCACTACAGAGGAGATGTCTTGGGAGAGAACTGAGGAGTCAAAGGATTGCATTAATGTGTAGATAAAGAATTAGGGTTTGGTAAAGGAATACAGAGGGAGAGAAGGAAAGTTAATAGATTAGGGTTAGGTAAAGGGATAGATAATATCTTCTTGTACACAGAGATTCTTATACAAGGAGGTCATGCATTTGGGAGTGATGACAAGATTAAAGGTAAGACCAGCTATGTGTACTTCTGAGGTGATGCAGAGGGATATGTCAAGGGAAGTCAGTAGGCTGAGGAGTGGTTAGGGCATTTGAGGGAGTGTATGTTGAAGTTCCCTAATATAAGTGAGGGGTTGGGGAGGGGAGAATGATTATAAACCAAGTAACAAATTCACTGAGGAAGGAAGGGACAACTAGAAGTGTACAGACAATAGCTACCAGGATTTCGATTGGATGACAAATGTGAGTAGCAGGAATCTCAATGGTGGAGAAGTTACTGAGTAAAGGACTTAGGGGAAGAACCAGAAAATGGAAATGGGCAGCAAGGAGTATTCCTACTCTCCAGAACTGACCAATGAGCCAAGGGTAATAAATGAGGGTGTAATCAATCCTGGAAAAGGTGGCTATTTCAGGATGTTGCTTCATCAAGAAAGAGTAGATTTCAGTTACTGCTAGAAGATGGAATGAGTGGAAAAGGAAAAGATTTAAGATGAAGGGAAGTTTGTTGCCTATGGAACAAATTTCAGAGGGCTATTCCAGAGGATACAGTGAAAGGGATAAGTGGCATTTAGTGGGGAACTTTGGGATGAAAGGGGTAAGGGAGATGGGAATAAAGAATTGGGAGATGGAGGTTAAAGAATGGGATCTGGATAATGATCTATAGGGGTTTAGAATCACTGAGATATACAGGATTTCAACAAGTGCAAAAATGTTTACCATCATGTGGAAGGTGCCACTCCTCATTACAGAGGAGGCTGGAAATCAAGTAGGACATAAGTGCAGTATGAGATGGAAAGCATATGATCAGAAGGGAGGCCTTATTTCATTTACCCCTCCACCCTCCGAAGGCTAAGGGTGTAACTTAAGCCTGTACAGCAGAAGATGGAAGTCCTACTGTCCAGTATATTTCTTCTTCCTCTTCCCTCAAGGAAGAAGTACAGCAGCCAATAGAAGAAAACGGTGTTCATCTTTGCTGGGGAGACCCTTTACCTCCAGTTCTGGAAATCAGGAAGTCAGTAGAATATAGAAGCTGCCTTACTGTGGTACAGATGAAAGTCTCACCTCACCCCTAGAAAATTTCCCTCAGGGCGGAAATGCAGAAGTAGGTGGAGGACACAGTCAGAGGAAGGTGTTGCTCCTCCTTCTCACCAGAGGCTTGGAAAATCAGGTGGGGTTAGCAGGAAATGAAAGTTTGGTGAACAGAGTCATATCTCATAGGGGTCAATGCTACCTTCCCTAAGGGCACATAGCCAGCAGGAAATAGAAGGTGATGGGAGAGATAATATCTTGTGTGGGAAACAGAGAGAAAGCCAGTTTGACAAGATTACTGAAAGAGTGGGAGTACTGAGGCTGGAAAAATAGGTTGAGAGACAGGTTGTGAAGAGCTTTAAAAGCTGAATACAGAATTTTCTATTTCATCTAAGAGTTTATTAAAGTTTGTAGTTTACTGAATAGTGGAGGGCCATGGTCAGTTCTGAGTTTAGGAAAAATCACACTATCACAAAAAATCACAGTATGGAGGATGACTGGAATGAGAAGTGACTTGAAGCAGAGAAAACAACTAGGAAGTCAATGCAATAATTTAGGTGAGGGGCAACAAGAGTCTTAATTAAAATGTTGGTTGTGTCATTAGAAAAAGATGTCACATGATAAAGATTTTGCAATACTAGAAATGGAAAGCTCTAGAAACTGATTGGGGGGGTGAGGAAGAGTGAAGAGTCCAAAAGAATACCATGACTATGAATGTGAAAAATTGGCATTAGTGCCCTTGAATATGTTTTATATTTTCCTACATTTCAGTCAATTAGTCAACAAGTATTTATTGGATCCTCCAGTAGAGTCACATTCTGAAGTCTGATCACAGCAAAGATACGATCCATGGCTCTCAAATGCTCTTGTAGCAAGATGGAAACTCTGGTAGACACTACCCAAAGGCAGGCTTCAAGTGATGGGCTAACTATTCTTACATGAAAAACGGTCTAGCTAAATTTAGACTCAACAAAAAGCAGTGGCAAGTAGCCACCACAACTCATAAAGATAGTTTACAAAGGCATGAAAGAAATTAGGATCTACATCAGATGAATGGGTTACCCACAACATAAATGCATTGTATCCAGTAAGTGCTGGATTTAGAATCATTAATAGGATCAAATACCAGCTCTGCTATTTATTGCCTGGGTAGACCACAGGCAAGTTATTTCATCTCCCTGCAAATCAGTTTTGTTCACTTGTAAATTGAAGGAGTTGGACTACAAAATTTCTGAAGTCTCCTCTAGCCCAGTCTATGATCCCATTCACCCCTATGATTTATAATGCAACATAAGAAATACTTGCTGTGCACTTTACTATATACTCAGCTGGACTTCATTTTGTTGTGGGGGAAACTATAGTACAAGAAATGATCTCTGACCTCAAAAAGGCACCAGTTTGGTTGGCAAAACAATTTCTCACATCCATGAAATAATTTATTAACAATATTAACTGTACATGCTTTTTTTTTTTTTGGTGGAGCAGTGAGAACATGCACAACATTTATTAACTAAGTTCACCATCTTATGAGGGTACAATTTGTGGCTCCCCAAAGCAATTACAATAGTAACAACAAAGATTACTAATCACAGAGCATCACAACAGAAATTATACAAATGAAAAATTTTGAAACATTGTGAGAATTACCAAAATGTAACAGAAACCTGACCTGAGCACAAACTGTTGGAATAAATGGCACTGATTACGCTTGATGGAGGCAGAGTTGCCACAAAAATTCAATTTATAAAAACGAAACAAAATAATTTTCAAAGTGCAATAAAACTAAGTGAGGTATGTCTGTATGCGGGAAAGCCTGGGTGGGAGAGTAGTGAGTTTCTCTCCCTGCTCCAGAAGGCCCCAGAGTATTCATTCATTAATTTATTAATTTAGTAAATTGACTCATTGATTCTACAGAGTGTAACCTCTACTCCTTTTCTTTTTTTTAAAATTAACTTTTATGTTTATTTTTAGTTTACATCAATCATTTCCACAGGATTTTCAGTTACAAATTTTCTCCCTGTCTTTCCCCCATCTACCACCCCAAAACAGTGATCCCACTGAATACCCCCTCCCCCATTCTGCTCTCTCCTATATCCTCTCCCATGCCCCTCTGACTTTCTGGTAGGGCAATATGGATCTCCATACTCCAGTGCCTGTATATCTATCTTATTTCCCAGCTGCATGTAAATAATAATAATAATAATAATTTTTTTAAACATTTGGTTTTAAAACTTTAAATTCCAGATTCTTTCCCTTCCTCCCTCATCTCCCATCCTTACTGTGAAGATTAGCAATTCAATGCAGGTTGTACATGTGTAGTTACACAAAATATTTCCATAGTGGATATATTGTGAAAGACTAACTTTATTTCTCTCCATTTTATCTTGCTCCCACTTGTTCTATTCTCTACGTTGTCTCTGTCCCTTTACAAAAGTGTCTACTTCTAACTACCCTACCCCTGAACCTATCCTCCCCTCCATCATCTTCCCTCTCATCCCCTTCACCCATA
>JAQQSV010014569.1:0-12259 GCA_028646515.1 Pseudochirops corinnae
AAGAAGGTACTCTAGGTGGGGCTTTTGCCTCTTGATTTTGTGTGTCGGGGAGGGGGATGAGAGCCCCTAGATTTCATTCCTCCATCCCAGCTTCTGAAAGTCTGAGCATGTAGCTTCAAGAATCCAAGCCATGGGTTGCTAGCCCCCGGAAAAACCGCCAACCCTGCTACACACCCTGCACTCCCCTCTATCCAGTTCCGTTGATTCTCACCTGGGTAGTGAGAGGGCTGCAGAGGCCTCCAGCTGGATGAAATCTGCTGGGTGGGACCTCCCAGACCGCCGTGCTCCGTCTGCTCCCAGGTCCGCGCTGGCGCCACTTCCGAGCGCTCTGCTCTCCCTGCCCCAACCCAACTAGGCACCTCTCTGGGCTGGGAATCTGTCACTCTCCGTCTCACAATGGGCTCTGCATTTGACAATCTTAGTGAAATGAATGAATATTTACAAAAATATAAGCTGCCCAGATAAACTGAAGAGGAAGTAAATTACTTGAATAACAACATTTCAGAAAAAAGAAATTGTAAAAGACATGAATGGACTCCCTAGAAAACAACCACAGGGCCAGATGGATTTACTAGCGAATTCCATCAAACATTTAATGAACAATTGATTCCAATACTTTACAAACTATTTGGGAAAATTGGTAAAGAAGGAGTCCTACCAAATTCTTTTCATGATGCAAATATGGTATTTATACCTAAATCAGGAAGAGATTAAACAGAGAAAGAAAATTATACACCAATTTCCCTCATGAATATAGATGCAAAAATTTTAAATGAAATACTAGCAAGAAGACTACAGTAATTTATCACAATAATAATACAATTTGATCAGGTAGGATTTATTCCAGGAATGCAAAGATGGTTCAATATTAGGAAAACCATCAGTATAACTGATCATTTCAACAATAAATCTAGCAGAAACTGTATTATTGCCTCAATAGATTCAAAAAAGGCTTTTGACAAAATACAACACCCATTCCCATTAAAAACACTAGAAAGTATAGCAATAAATTGAGTCTTCCTTAAAATAATAGGTAGCATTCATTTAAGCCATCAATAGGTATTGTATGATATGGGGATAAGCAAGAAGCATTTCCAATAAGATCAGGGGTGAAACAAGGAGGTCCACTATCACCCCTTTTATTTAATCTGGTACTAGAAATATTATCAGTAGCAACTAGAGAAGAAAAAGAAATTGAAGGAATCAAATTAGCCAAAGAAGAAACTAATATTTCACTCTTTTTAGATGATATGATTATATACTTGAGAACCCTAGAGAATCAAGTAAAAAACTACTTGAGACAATAAATAAATTTGGCCAAGTTGCAGGATATAAGATAAACCCACATAAATCCTCAGCATTCCTATATAATTCTAACAAAATTCAACAGCAAGAGATAGAACAATAAATCCCATTTAAAGTAACTGTAGACATGATAAAATATTTGGGAATTACCTGCCAAAATAAACCCGGGACCTATATGAACACAACTACAAAACACTTTTCACACAAATAAAGTTAGATCTAACGAATTAGAAAAACATCAATTGCTCGTGGCTGGGTTGAGCTCATATAATAAAAATGATACTTTTACCTAAATTAAATTACATACATAGTGCAATACCCATCAATCTACCAAAAAAAATTACCTTCTAGAGCAAAACAAAAAAATTGTGAAAAAAATTTGTTTGGCAGAACAAGAGGTCCAGAATATCAAGGGATATAATGACAAGAAATTCTAGGTAAAGTGGCCTAGCCATACCAGATTTTAATCGGTATTATAAAGCAGCAGTCATCAGAACTGCTTTGTACTGGCTGAGGAATAGAGTAGTGGATCAATGGAATAGATTGGGTACGTGAGACTCAGCAGCCAATAAATATAGTAATCTACTTTTTGATAAACCCAAAGAGCTCAGTTTTGGGGATTAAAACTCACTATTTGACAAAAACTGCTGGGAAAACTGGAATATAGTATGGCAGGAACCGGGCATAGACCATTATTTAACTCTGTATACCAAAATTAAGTCACAATGGGTGCATGATCTAGGTATAAAGGCTGATACTGTAAGCAATCTGGGAAAGCAAGGAATACTTTACCTGTCAGATTTATGCAGAAGGGAAGACTTTATGATCACACAAGAATTAAAGACCATTATAAAATGCAAAAGGGATAATTTTGATTATATTAAATTGAAAAGTTTCTGTCTAAACAAAGCCCATATAATCAACATTAAGAAGAAATGGAACATTGAGAAAGAATTTTTTAAAAGAATTTACAAGAAAGTTTACTAATAAAGGACTCATTTCTAAAATATGCAGAGAATTAAGTGAAATCTATAAGAATACAAGTCATTCCCCAAATGATAAATGGTCAAAGGATATGAAGAGGCAATTTTCAGAGGAAGAAACTGAAGATATCTATAAGCATATGAAAAAAAATGCTCTAAATCATTAGAGATTAGAGAAATGCAAAACAAAACAACTCTGAGACACCACATCTCACTGGTAAGATTGGCTAAGATGACAAAACAGGAAAATGACAAATGCTGGAGAAGATGTGGAAAAATTTAAACACTAATGCATTGTTGGTGGAGGCATGAGTTGATTCAGGCATTCTGGAGAGCAATCTGGAGCTATGCCCAAAGAGCTATAAATCATTGCATACCTTTTGACCTAGAAATACCACTTCTATGGTTGTATCCCAAAGAGATCATAGAAGTGGGAGTAAGACCCCTATGTTTAAAAATATTTATAGCAGCTCTTCTTGTGGTGGCAAAAAACTGGAAATTAGAGGGATGCCTATCAATTAGGGAATGGCTAAATAAATTGTGGTATATGAATGTGATGAAATACTGTTTTGCTATAAGAAATGAGTAGGAGACAGATTTCATATTCACCTGGAGAGGCTTATACAAACTGATGCTGAGTGAGAAGAGCAGAACCAGAACATATTTTTATACAATTACAGACACAACATATGTATGATGACCAGCTTTGATAGACTGGACTCTTCTTAGCAATGGGAGGTTAGACAAATCCAAAAGACTCATGATGGAAGAAGATATCTACATTCAGAGAAATAGAAAGAATAGAGTTTGAATGCAGATTGAAGCAAACTACCTGCTCTCTTTCTTTTTCTTGTTTGGTTTTGTTTCCTCTTTCCCATTGTCCATTCCATCAGTTACAATCCTTTTTTACAACCTGACTAATGTTGAATGTGAAAGTATTTGCACATCTTATATTTGATTGCATGTTGCCATTGAGGGTGCAGGGTAGGAGACAGAGGGGAAGAAAATTGGAAACTCATGGGATTGTGGAACTGAATCTTGTAAACTAAAAGTAAATAAACAAATTAATAAACACAAAAATTATTTTAAAAAAAGATATCATAGATTAATACCAGTTGGGGAGATTTTCCCAATTTCAAACTCCAAGAAATGTTGTAGTTAAATTTAGAAACTTCAAAGACAAGCCACAAATTTTCAAGGTTCTAAGCTGAAAAAAATATTTTCAAATATCAAATGAGGGTAATTAAAACTGCACAAGCAAATTTGGTATCCACAACAAAACAGAAAATGATAAAATAGCATATTTTCCAAATAAATTGTAACTTATACCTGACTAATCCCAACCTGATTATCAGTAGACATTTTTCTGATAAAGGCCTCATTTCTCAAATACTTAGCAAGTTGAGTGAAATTTGTAAAAATACCAGTCAATTCCCAACTGATATATAGCCAAAGGATATGAACAAGCAATTTTTAGACAAAAGAAATCAAAGCTATATCTTGGCATATGAAAAAATGCTCTAAAATGCAAATTGAAATAACTCTGAGGCACCACTTCACACCCATCCAATTGACTAATATGACAGAAAATAAAAATGATAAGTGTTGGTAGGGATGTAGGAGAACTGGGACATTAATGCACCATTGACAGAGTTCTGAACTCATCAAACAGCTCTGGAAAGTAATTTGCAACTGTGTTCAAAGGGGCTATGAAATGGTGCATATCATTTTTTTATTTATCCATTTATTTTCTTGTTTACATCATTCATTTCCACGAGATTTTGAGTTACAAATTTTCTCCCCATCTTTCCCCCACTTACCACCCCAAAACAGCCTTCCCACTGTATAACTCCTCCCCCAATCTGCTCTCTTGTATATCCTCCCCTATCGCCCCTCTGACTTTCCAGTAGGGCAAGATGGATCTCCTTAGTCCAGTGCCTGTATATCTTAATTCCCAGTTGGATGTAGTTAATAATAATAATAATAAATTTTTTACATTTGATTATAGAACTTTAAATTCTAGATTCTTTCCCTTCCTCCCTCATCACCCACCCCCACTGGAAGGACAAGCAATTAAATACAGGCTGTACATGTGTAATTATACAGAACCTCTCCACAGTGGGCATATTGTGAGAGACTAATTATATTTCCCTCCTTCCTATCCCACCCCCCCCATTCTATTCTCTACTCTGTCCCTGATCCTGTCCCTTTACAAAAGTGTGTCCTTCCATCAACCCTTCCCCCACACTGCCCTCCCCTCCATCACCCCATCTCTCTTTCCCATTCCCTCTACTCTTCTGTGTAGCAAGATACCAAGTTTAGAGTTTATGTCATTCCTTCCCTAAGCCAAATTCAATAGAGTAAGGTTGACCCTTTCCCTTTGGCCTTCCTGTTCTTCCCCTCCATTGTAACAATTATCCTTTGCCTCTTCTATATGAGATGATTAATCCCATTCTGTCTCTCCCTGTCTACTCTCATTCTAATCCTCTCCCACTTTAGAATTTCACCTTTTAGGGTATCATCCCTTCCTATTCAATTGATCTTGTGCCCTCTATGTACTCATATATACACATACTCAGATATGTGTTCATACGCATATATAAACCCTCCTATATAGACATATGTGTATGTATATGTATATATACATTTGTATTCCCTTCACCTATCTTCATACTGAGAAAAGTTTCATAAATTACAATTATCATTTTTTCCATGTTGGCATGTAAATAGTTCAACTTTGATAAGTTCCTTATTATTTCTTTTCCATGTTTACCTTCCAGAAATAAAAAAAAATTAATTATAATTAATGAATTTAAAATTATACATACATTATTATTGAGCAGGAGAGACTAGAGCAGGTTTTTCTCACCTCCTCCAAAATCTTTTGCAATAGTAAAGTTAGGTTATCATGAAAGTAAGTATGATTCAAATTTAGGTTAACAGTCAACATAATTCTTTTTATTAAAATCTGAAACATCCTTAACCATATGACTATAATAATAAATGCCAGGTAAAGTCTTTTTAAAAAAATAAAATGCTACATGGTTCTTTTTAAAAAAATGTATAATGCATAGTCATAGGAGGAATTTCCAGAAGCATCACCAATATCTGTGGAAGAAAAGCAATAATGTTCTTTTTTCTCACTATTTTTGAAATAGTTCTAGAATTGAGGGCAATAGAAATAAAGTAATAGAAAAAAATCCAAGGCAGAAAGATCAGTAAAAAAGAGTACAATATATGTCCTTTGCAGATAACATGATTTACTTAGAAAATGCTAAGGATTCATAAAGGGATTGAGACATTTGGTAGTTCCATTAAATTAGCAGGATAAGAAGTGAAGTGGTTAACTAGTAAATATCATCTTTTTATATCTATCCTCTATCTATCATCTATCTATCTCTCTGTCTGTCTCTATCTATCTGTCTGTCTATCTGTTTATCTGTCTATATCTATATATCTATATATGTATATCTATATCTATCTATCTTTCATCTAGCTCTTCTTTGTGAAAACACAAAAAAACATGTTTCTTACAATGAGCTGGTATCTCTTCTATTTTCTTGCCTGACAACAGCCTAAGCTAAAATAATTTCTAAAGTTGTTTTCATACTGGTTATACCATTGCTAGATCACAATATTTCTTTCATTTACTCAGTCAGTAGCTGAATATACTTCACATCTTTCTTTCTTTCTTTTTTTTTTAATTCTTCTCCTAGATCATATTAAAAAAATCCAAAGCCCCATTTCTCATTCCTGTGCGGCTGTTTGCTCATACACTGAGAAAGTCTATGGCATTTACGTAAAGTGACAAAGCTACAAGATCTTAATATTAGCCTGCTCAGTGAGCTGTGGAGCTGGCCATAGCCCATCAGACAACTAATTAATGAAAGAATGTGAGGAAGTGCAAAGCACTCCTTTGCAGCATTTGCAAAGATAGGAAGAAATTGACAGTGTTAAGGTTGTATTGAAAGACTTCTGATAGAGTTAGGAAATTAATTCAGTCATATTCTTTTGCCACTGGACTATGAACATAAAAACTAAGAACAATTTTTTATGCAGTATATTTCATGGTAGGCGTATAAGGAATCTAATTTTTCTTCTGGAAGAAAAATAAAATTTAGATGTTGAGAGTCTTTAATATTTTTTTTTCCTTTCATGCAACTACAATCTTGCCAACTTAGCTGATGCAGGGAATTGTAGTATTCTAAGAAGAAGACGTTTCTTTGCATTATTTTGTTCTAGCACACAGCATTGACGTATTTCCTAAAATTGGAATATTATCTCTGGTAAATTTCCCTGCACTAAATCACTAAGATTTCAAGTATTATCAATTAAAAATTTGATGAGGGCCTTCTTCTTTGTATGAAGAAGGAGTCTTTTCAGGATTATTAAATGAGAGTTTGAAAAATTGGTTGGGACTTAAAAAAAAAAAGTAAAAAACTGGTTCATATGTTGAAGCCCTGTTTTTTTTAGAATGTTATTACAGATAACTGAGAATGATTAACCCTCTAAACATTCTTAAGAGTAATTTGGTCCACTGGCTAAATGCTATCTCACTCGTAAATGTTACCAACTGCTCATTGTTATCAGAATCAAAAAAAAAAAAAAAGAGGGGGAGAAAAAAAGAAATCATCCTAAAATAATTTCAATTCTCCAATTTGATAATCCTTATTACAATTTTATTCAACACTTGCTGATATAGAGAACTGAAACTTTGTTAGGAGGATTTTCTTTTCTTTTTCCTATTAAGAAAAATAAAACTGTCAGAATTCTTGAAGGGTTTCTGACTCTCACAAATTTGTGGCTTGAAAACCTACTTCATGTGTATGTATGTGTGTTTGTATGTATGTGTATATACATACATGTGTATATATAATATATATAATATATATAAAACTTAACAGAGCTGTATGTGTGGCTGCATTTCAGGTTCTTGACACACATATATGTCTATATAACTTAATAGGTTGGCGATACAGTTGTTAGAGAACCAGGCTTGGAATCAGGAAAACCTGGGTTCCAATCTGTCCTCAGATGTGTGACACTTACTGACTGTGCCACCCTGGGCCACTTATCGGATTTAATTTGTGTCACATTCCTCACTTATAAGATGAGCTAGAGAAAGAATTGACCAACCCTCCAATGTCTTTGCCAAGAAAACCCCATGTGGGGCATGAAGAGCTGGACATGACTGAAAGATGACAACAACAGAGCCATAGATGTCTGTGTGTGGAATGTTGTAGCTGCAGTTCACACAAATGGGGATAAATACACACACACAGAGGTATACAAGAGCAAAGCTGCACAATCAGGCCCAATTCTTCAAGAGGCAAGGATAAATGCTAGAGAATCCTTTCCTGAGTCATCAAAGAAGATGACTGATGGGGCAGATAACATTTTAAAGTGGAGATAAAAAACAGAAGGAAAAGACTCCCCTTTGCTCCAATCAAATCTTCTAGGGCTCTCATGGCCAGTTTCCTTGGATTTATGATGCACAGTAAGCAAACAGAGCAGAAAAAGGTCAGGCCCCATATTGGTTTTCTTCTGAATAGCAAACCCAGACAAGTTGGGATACAAGTATTTAGGGATACATATGTGAACTTCTCTAAACCTTCTCTGAACTTAAAAGATGCCTTATGTATTTGTCACATGTCCTCTGGGCATAATGTGATTAAACTCATGATGATGTTGATGATGATGATGATGATGATGATGATGATAGTGATGGTGATGGTGATGATAGTGGTGATGATGATAGTGATGATCACAATGGCTCACATTTATATAGTGTTTAACAAACACCTCTTTTGATCCTCACAACAATCTTGCAAAGTAGGTTGTAATATTTTACCTATCTTGCAGGAGAGGAAACTGAAGTAAACATAGCTTAAGTCACTCACCCAGGATCACACAGCTAGTAAGGATATGATCTAGATTTGAACCCAGGTCTTCCTGACTCCAGATGGAATGATCCATCCACAGGTGCTGAAGTAAGCCAGAAACTTTTTGAAGACACACTTTTCTACCACTTGAAGGCCTTTCCACACAAAAAGGAAATTTCAATATCCCACCTTGCTTGCTGATACTATTTGAGGATGAAGCTTGATTATTCCTAGAAATTTGGTGTTCCTTCTTTTAAAAAAAGGGAAAAAGATGCAATTTGGTTTTTGTGTCTAGGATGATTGTCATGAAAATTAATCTTTCAGCCTCTGTGAATCATGCAGAATATATAATGATTTTCCATACTCTAAGCATTTGTGCACCAAAGACAAAGAAAATTTTTCTTTTTCACCATTTAGAGAATTACAATATGGCTGCATATTTTGGAGGGTGATATGTACTATTCTAGGACCTTGAGTATAATAAGCTCTTTACAAATACAAGATCCACATTATGATACGATTTCATTATAATTTCTGCATGCAAACCTTTTTGTCTGGTGTTCTTCAGAATTCTAACCCTGCAGAATTCTATCTGACAGGCAAAGGTAATGGAACCCACAAGTGGTTTGCAGTTTAATCCTACTTTTCCCAGACCTAAAAACCAGTCTTATTAGTGCAGGGAGGAACACTAGACACGAAAGTGAGGGTTTCATTTGGCACTAGAGGGTGAGAGGTCTCAGAAGAAGCATGAAGGCAAATGGAAGTTGTGAACACTGGTTCTCCATAGAGTTTCCGTTTCTGATTCCCCTATTATGACTGCCATGCTAGGGCCTCAGTGACTTTGAGAGGGGCTTCTCAGAATTCTTGATGTCAAGGAAGTTTAACTGATGTGTAGAATGGGGAATGAATATATGAAAGCTAAGGAAACTCCAGCATGAGCATTGCAGCACTCAGTGGGCCAAGCGACCCCCCAGGCACAGCCAGAGCACGTTCCAGGAGGAAAGTCTATATATTGCCATGAAATGCAAGAATGCACAGTAAACTAAAGATATTCAAGAGTGAGCCATCTGTTCCAGAAACATCTGATCCTCTCAAATCCAAATTATGCCTCTTATGAAAGGGGAGGCCATTATTATGAAAGCAAAAGGCCTAGGGTTTGGTTTTTTCCCATTTCTATTGGAATTAGCAAGATGGTAATACAATCCTTTGGATGACTTCCTGCTGAAATGGGAAACAGGACACTGACGAGATCACCACAGACATAAAAATGGTTAGAAGCTGTTTGTAGCTTTTAAAAAAAAGGACATATCCCCTGAGAAATGTACTTTGAAAAGCTTCAAAGATTGGTAAGGATTTTCAAATATGCTATAAATGGAGCTTGTAGCCACAGATGTATCTCTAAAAGATGAGAGCGACTGTCACATCAGAGCTTCACAGGCTGCCTCAGTTCATGGCCCCTTAGTTAAGAAATTCTACTCAAGCAGAAAATGTGACCTTTCCTAGCATACTCTTAAGAGCAGGTTCCAGTGACATGTAAAAGGGTCTTCTCTCCAGATCTCAGTGGATTAGGTTTAAAGCAGCCTTTCTCCTTTGGGTCTGATAGCAGATGGGAGTTCTTTCCAAGAGCTAGAGTGGCATCCCTCCTCAAGCTGCAGGACTGTCTCATATGATCACCAAGGGTCAACAGGCAAACATAAGAGTGTAATTGGGGCATGTCACCTGGCAGGAAAACCAGGGGGAATGTGGGCTGATCTATCAGGAAGAGGCAATGTAGAACAAGCTTGATTGCTTGGAGCTTAGACCTCCAAGGAAGCTCTCTCTCTTCTTGAAGAGGGTGGAAATGGTCCAGTCAAAGAGAGCATCAGAATGCATATGGGCACGCTCTGCTCCTGTCCTTTCAAAGATATAAAATGGGATGTTTTCCCTGAGGATCTTTTGGCTTTTCTATGCTCCATCCTCTTTCCTGAATGTGGAAAGGAGAGGGCAGAACACTTAGCATGGCTTCCATGGGGTACTCAGTAGCTGTGGCCACAGAAGGCAATGGAAAGTCTGTGATAGGAGAAATATCATAAATAGGAATTTTATATATGAGTATGTGTGTACATAGATATGTTTGTGTGTGTATATATTTGTATATGCATATGCATGAATGTATACATGTGTGCATGGATAGATGGATGGAGAATATCACAAGTAGGAATAGGAACCATCTCCACAAGTGCTGGTATACCAAGGATGGAGACAAGTTATCTTGTAATAAAATAGATAGATAGGGGGATATAAAGATGTTAGGTAAGTACTCATCTGCAGAACACTTTGCTGAGTCGGGGGATACTACTCTATTACTACTACCACTACTATTACTACTGCTACTACTGCTACTACTACTACTACTACTACTGCTGCTGCTGCTGCTGCTGCTGCTGCTGCTACTACTACTACTACTACCACTATA
The DNA here is from genome assembly GCA_028646515.1 of Pseudochirops corinnae. Lineage (NCBI taxonomy): Eukaryota > Metazoa > Chordata > Mammalia > Diprotodontia > Pseudocheiridae > Pseudochirops > Pseudochirops corinnae. Next base: position 10,626 of record JAQQSV010014569.1, read on the forward strand.
GAATAACGATATACCTAGTGTGTTTATAGCACCTACTATGTACCAGACATTCTGCTGCACACTTTGAAATATTATCTTCTTTGTTCTTCACAACAATCTGAGCATTAGTATCCACATTCTATAGTTGAGGAAACTGAGACAAATTGAGTTTGTGATTAGCCCAGGGTCACCAATTAGTGAGTAAGAGTCCACGGCCAGATTTATATTTGTCTTCTTCACTCCAGTCCCAGCATTCTGTGGCACACAGTTGCCACTAATAGAAAATTCAATTTGTCCCTACTCTCAAGTAGTTCACATTCTAATGGGGAAGATATGACACAGAAGAGGTTTCAACTTCAAGCCATATGGAAAGTTTGATGGTCCTTAAAGTAGGATGTGTGGGAAAGCTGATGGTGATGACTTCTTTAAAGCCATATCTACTGAGAAAGTCATAATAATTTCTGATGTTAAATATTTGACATTCCAAGGACTTTAGTGGTGAGGAACTTGTATCCCAGGTGTTGCTGCTAAGGGAGAGTAGGCTTTACCACTTGCAGAGATATTTTCCAGAGCACATCTTCTCAAGGGTAAATGCTTGAGTCATAACTGGAGACTGGACTAGAAACTGGGCAGGAGTCTGTGGGGGTGCTGCAATTTCTGAATCTCTAGCTTATCATCTCACTAATGATAGCTAATTAGCAGTTAGCATGGTGTTGGATCATCCACCAAAAGGGCTGATCCCCTCAATGATTGCTTTGATGGCAGAGAGAGAATACTTGGTGGTCTGTGGGTTGGGTGGTGTTGCTACTTCCAGGAGTATTGCACACACAATCCTATTGCTGTCCCTATTAGCAAGAAGAGATTAGTATTAAAGGGCTAACTTTCAAGGGGCCATAATACAACAGCTTTTTGTGACCTTCAGACATTGTTGCACCTTGTTAGATTCTCTTACTCTCCAGTTCAAACTATGTCATTAAAGGAAGACCAATCACCCAGGACCAGCAAAATCCTTACTATTTGACTCTCCATTTGCTTTGTAACTTTGCTTTTCTGTGACTTCATCCATGGCATATCCACATTGCTTTTCCTGTCCATCTATTTGCAAAGGTAGAGAAAAGTCCTCTTGAGGGATTCACAGAATAAAGGGGAAGGAGGCTTGCAGGTGATTAAGTCCATTGAACACTGAGGCCTGTGGTGCCTCAAATTTTGGCACTTTGGTGATTGTTCATGGGTTCTGCTTATCTGGTATGGGAATCTTTCTAGGGAGGAATAACTCCTTCTAAATCAGCCTACTCATACTGCTGCTATGAAGACTGTGGTCCACTCAGCATGATAAGATGGTTCTGTAGCTATGCCCTGGGAAGTAAAGACTGCAAAGAATGTGGAAAAAGGGCAAGCTCCTTGAACCAAATGGTAGCCCCTTGAGGGCAAAGACAGTTCCCTTTTTTCTCCTTATCTGTAGCATCTCACATTATGCCTGGCACATAGTGGGGACATACTGTATATATCTGTATTGGTAATGGAATTTGGAGATGTCCCTGTATTGGCTTGGTTTTTGGGTTGAGTGTTAAAACTCAGAGCTTGTGAATCCCACTTGTGGAATGGACTTGTTGACATGAAGAGAGAGGGCTGAACTGGGAGGAGCCATGAATTGG
>JAQQSV010014570.1:0-12259 GCA_028646515.1 Pseudochirops corinnae
TATAAGAATAAGAAAATTGTTTTAACATCAGAGTTTATAAATATTTCAAAATTACATAATTCAGAAATGTTTAAAACTTATATTCTACTAAAAACTTTAGGTGAATGCATTTCCAAACCCCCTTACACAAGAATTAAATTATAACTTTATAAATTTAAACCACTGTATACATTTTCATAATAGCCAAGAGTTCAAATGATCAATCTGAACGTTATTTACATTTATACCCTAATATAATGGTCTCACATTTTACCAAATAAAGTCAAATGCCAATCTATTTCCCCAGAAATATCTTTAAGCCAACACATGGCCTTTCAGAAGACACATGGCTTTCAGAAGACATGTGCTCATGTCTGTATGATCTTCATTTCATCTTTAGACCCCATTCTTATCTTCCTATCATAGACAAAGGGTTTGGAAATCCAGTTAACTGGGTGTGGTTTTAACTTTTCTCTCAAGTGGGGGCCTTAGGAATTTAATGATTATCTGAACTTTTTAGAACTAGATTCCAATAGACATTATCCCTTCTGACTTCCCATGACTTGCTTTGTTGGTTTTGAAGTCAGGCTAAAAATTCACTAGCACTTATCTTCCAACCTTCTAAAGGTGGTGGGGAGTAGTGGGTACCCCACCCTAATTAACACAATCAGGCTTTTTGCTTCTCCTTCCACCTCTGCCTTAGGCATTTCAGACAAACAGAAAAAGAAGTTTTACTTACCTATTATCTGCTAAAGATCTGAACTTCTCTCTCTCTCTCCATTCTAAGTTTAGTTAGGCAGAGAAGGAAGATTTCTAAACTGCACAAGGCTTTTTAATCTGGTAAAACATTTTCCCTCTTTCACAAATAGACTAATTTCAAACAAGCAAACAAAAAATACAGAACTAACAGTCTTAACTAGCTTTGCCGAATTTATCTCCCAAGGGATTATCAGGAGGGGTTGAAGGAAACATTTCTTCCCAATTGACTAGCAGCTTGTGGGTAAAAGCTGAAAATTTCTCTTTACCAGAAGCAGGTGACATGGCCCATCAGCCATCCCCCTCCCTTCCGGATCCAAGGTCAACCTCTTGGTCCAGAAATTGGGGTACCTAAGCATGAATTCTGAGGGGCCCTCGTCAGGGACTGCTCATCAGCGTCCCCCCCTCGAAAACTGCCTCCTGGTCCCCTCAACTCCTGGCCAGACTCAGTTGACCTCATCTACCACCAAATCATCCAGGCCTCTCCTTACCTGGGTCTGTGCACAGACTTACGTGATTTTCAGTAATCTTTGTTCCCTCCTTTTGGCGTTTTCTGATCTCAGTTTCAGACCTCCTAGGGCCTCATTCTCCTTAGAGGGGAGTCATTCCCCCACCTTACCAAGAGGTCACTGGGAAAGAGCCAGTGGGATGTCCTTTACCTGTTGGTCAAGGCTGGGGAGCCCTCCACCTCTCCAGAAAGGAGTCTGAAATATCTCAGTGGAACCTCCAAACTGTGTGAGATGAAAAAGTTTGGAGTCTGAATCTAAGGTCAGAAACGGTCTTTATTCTTTCTCATGAGAAAGGACTCTGCCACTGTCACCCACATGGCATTTGCAGGGAGAGAGCAACAGGTAGAAGACAGTCCATGGTTACATAATCTTCCAATGCAGAAACCCAACCCCTCCAACTGGCCTTCACTCTTATTGGTAGGGGGGCTGTCCCACAACCTAAGCACAGGAATCTCTCTGAGACAAAGGACCCGGAAACACGTGGGTGTCCAGTGAAAGCAGTCTTAACCTTATTTGGCATATCTTCTGCTGAATTGGCTCTGGGGGAGGGTCTCCATTGCTCTAAGCCCCAGATTGCTGGAAGGTCAGGTGACCTGACTTTAGGCCTAGTGAATACTGAAGCCATTCTAGATTTGATTTTTCAGAAAGGGGAAACTTCACTATAAATTATCCCTCACAGAGATGAATACTTTAAACTTTAAAACATTAACTATTTTCTTTCTTTCTTTCTTTCTTTCTTTCTTTTCTTTTATGATGCCAGCCAGGACCCCTAGGGTGACCTACTATGGGCTACAGAAGACAAAGTGGTTAGGTGAATCAAACATCTGGTTGATTTTTTTCTGAACAGGCTGTAACCAAATAAAGTCCCCAGGCAAGAGCAGAAACCTCTCTGAGGGCAGGAAGGAGGAATGCAGACAACTAACCTAATGCCAACAGGAAGTGGGTTCTGCTAAGTAGGAATGTCAGTGTAGCAAGTAGGGCAGTGTCCTCAATAGAGTCTCTAAAAAGGAAGTAGAGGGGCCTAAGCTTGCCAGTCAGCCTGGGACTGTCTCCTTCCTCCTGACATTAGGGCTTAGAAGAAGCAGCAAAGAAACAAAAATGGAATGTAGGGTCCCCATAGTAAGGCCACCTGTCCTGGAACAATATAGTTCAGATGAGGTCAGACTCCAGTAATGAGTTTGGGGAGGGTCTTCCGGAGTCACATGAGGTCAAACTCCAGTAACAAGTGATCAAGGGTGGGAAGTTGCTGGACTGGAGGGCTACCTAAAGACTTGGGCAGAGCCCCAATGAAAGGCCTACAGCCTTAGGCAAATGCCTTACATGGGAAGATTCTAGGACAGCTCTATGGGGCTCCCAGAGCCTGGACCTCATCATTTCTTGAGCAACTCAATCCTACCACATAAAGAGGGTTGTAGACACATTGGAGTATACCCCTTCACATACCACCATGGTAATCAGCACAGGGTATAAAAATTAAGTCAAAGCCTATATGACAGGAACCCTGAGGTTTTTTCCTTTGGTTTTTATTTTGTTGTGGCAGAAAAAAAAAGCAAGAAGAACCCTCCAGGACTTACCACGGTATAAGTAGAAAGATCACTGGATCTGCAGTTATCAAAGCTGAGTTTGAATACTACCTTTCTGGATTTCTACTTCCTTAACTGTAAATGAAGAGATCAGATGTGATAAAGTCACATCTAGTCCAAAGCTTAGATGGGGAAGTAGATAAAAAAGGAGAATTCTTTATGCCAGAATTTGTGACCAGGCTTTTCCCTCACCCTCTAAAAGGGAGCTGACTTGCCTGTTGCTGTCTCTTTTCTGAAGATGCCAGATATGCCAGTTGCCAGTCTTTCAGAGTGGATGTCTTGGCATTGATGTAAACACATACACACCCCTTCTCTTTCCCACCCTACATTGAGTAACCCACCACTAAGATGCCAGCTCCTCAAGAAAGGCCAGGTAGAAAGAACCCAAGAAACAGTAGCAGCTATCATGGTGGAATGACAAGAATTTCTGGACTCAGTCATGGAAAGATGAAGGAGTAGCTCATGCTCAGAGTTTGGGAATTCTGCCCAGACAATGTAAGATTCCTGGAAAGCTCAGGGATTGGTACAGAGTTCTTAACTTTAGGATTATCATACATCTAAAGTTGTAAGACCTTCAAATCATCTAGTCCAATGCCCCTTATTTTACAGATGAGAGAACCAAAGACCAGAAATATTAAGTGGTTTGCCCATAGTCACTTCAGAGGTGAGATTTGAACTCAGATCATCTGACTCCAGAAGATCTTTCCACGGGACTATATTGCTTCTTGGGGAGAGGAATTTTGTGCAGATAGCCTTGAAATTAGAAAAGTCACCTAGGTTCCAATTCCATGGTATTGTCACCCCGAATTGTAGATAATGCTGGTCCAATGGGGAGGCGGGGCAGTGTGTGTTTCTCCTAACAGCCCTAAACTTATTTTCCTCTAGAGGAAGTCCAAAGTTCCATTGTGGTACCACAGGATTAGAGACCTTTCTAGGTCCCTAAGGTGAATATGGGATCAAATGGAATGTTGGGAGAGACTGCCTTTAACTCTCACTTTTTTTCCTCTGCTCTGAGGTGAATCTGTACCACAGGGTGGTGCTGTCGGTCTAGAGCAGTGGTTTCCAAATGTATTTTAGGCACTCCCACAGAAAAAATATATGTTGAGACTGCACACCTTTCTCACATCTGTGTGTCTTCTCATAGATTATATATATATATATGCTCTTGTACTAATATGTACATTATTTAAAAGATTGTTAAAAGAGAATATTTGACTTATTTAAAATTGAATTATCAAAAGCAGAAATGAAAGACAGAAGAAATAAAATGAATAAACTCTGTAGTTTTGATTTTATTAAAGGTACAAGGAAACTTTTTGTTCTTAAGAACAGTCACTGAATATCCTCGACACGGCGCACTAAGTCTGGAGTCAGAGGACCTAGGTTCAGATCTTACCTCTGGACACTTACTACCTGCGTGACCTTGGGCAAATCCCCTATCCTGGGAGAGACAGACAACCAGATGGCCTCAGAGGCACCTTTACTTCCAGTTCCTTTGCCTTATTAAAGAAAAATACCTCTTTATGTCCCTAAGAGGTCAGGCAGATTTGTAAGACATAGCTGTTTGTTAGTAATTCATTAATCAGTTAATTTAATCAAGACAGCTAACTAAGCAGGTGAATATTGCTTTTAAAATACTTTTCTTTATTGGAGAATCCCCCATATAAGCCAACTAATAGGTTCTAAAAGTCAATGAACATAAATTTAGCAGCTTTTCAGCAAGTCCTGTCTCTCTGTATAATTATTCATCATATATACAAGACAAAAGGGAGTTGTCTGAATTCAGAGCCTGAACCCAGGAAATGGTGATGGTGACTATGACAGTGACAATGATGGTAGTATTCATGTAGGGCCTGCTATACATCAGGAACTTTTCAAATAAGATCTCTGATTCTAGGACAGCCCTATGAGGTATCCTATGAGGATAGCTATTACTATTCCCAATTTACAGTTGAGGAAACTGAGTCAGACAGAAGTTAAGTGACTTGCCCAGAAAAAATCACACAGATAATAAGCGTGAAGCCAAATTCAAATCTGGGCCTTCTTGATTCCTGGTCCGTAGTCTGCAGACCTCCGCTTTCCTTTAAGTGCCAACTTAAACTCTTCTATAAAAAGTCTTTCCCAACCTCTCTTCCACAGAGCCTTCCTTCCCTCTTAGTTATTTCCTATTTACCTTGTACACAGTTTGTTCGTACACATTTGCTTGTTGCTCCCCCATTAGACTGTTCAGTGTCCAGTTCAGTGCCGGGCACACAGTAGGCAGTTATTAAATTGTTATTGACTGACCAGAGCTCTATCCACTGTATCGCCTAGTTGTTATAAATTGCTATAAATCCAATTCTCTTTTTCACATGGTTTTTCTAAATGGACAGCATTCTAACTTAATTTCCCATTCATATTTGGATATTTTTGTTGTGATTTTAATAGGACTACAAGAACTACAAGAAAGTCAATTTGGCTAGACCAGCGGTTCTCAAATTTTTTGGTCTCATGACCCTTTTATAGTCTTAAAAAGTGTGCCGTATACAAAGTTCAAGAGACATAGTTTCGGAATAATTAATCATTTTATTAATTATTGCTAATAGATAATTAATAATGGGTCAGTGACACTCTCAAATGCCAAAGACCCCTCATGGAACCCACTCAAGGCTTATATGCCCTTAGAATAGTGGGTATTCCTGAGGGTGGCAATCAACTCTGATTGGTAAACAATTAACAAGAAAAATGAATATTATAATGAGAGCTGGACCCATTCTAATAAGGGAATGGACTCTGATCGCTCTTGCTTCCAGACCATCCCCAGCCTCAGGCAATCTAGACAAAGGATCCACCCCCAACCCAAGCCTGAACCAAACGCAGTGGGCTTCCCCACTTTCCTGGGGTTAGAACAAGATTGAAAAGAAAGCTAATTTAATCTCTTCATCATCAATGTCCTTCAAATATTGGCTGGACCTAGTGGAGAACAGGGAACTAGGAAGGGAAAAAACCCTGGACTTCCCCAATAATTGCTTATTTAATCATCATTTCTTTCAAAAAGTATCGTGGAGCCTTCAAAGAGCATTTGTTATTATGGGCTGTAACTATCAATGCTTACCACGTTAATTAAAACATCCTAGTATTATTTTAAAAAATATTTTTTGACCCTTCAGATTGCCTAAAAGCATCTCAAAAGATGCTCCCAAGAACTACACTTTGAGAACCCATAGGCTAAAGACCATAGAACACATGAAGGGGAGTAATATATAATGAAGCTGGAAAGATAGACTGAAACCAGGCTTTTGAAGGACTTTAAATGCCAAACATAGGAGTTTACATTTCATTCTAAAGGTAATTAGGAAAGCACTGGAGTTTATTTAAGGGGAAGGAAGTGACATCATTATACTAGTAAATTAAGAAAATCACTTTGGCAGCTGAACAGGACAATTTGAGTGGGTGGATTTGAAGCTCCAGACCAGTTAGGAAGCTATTATAATAGCCCAGGCAAAACACAAGTTGAGAAAGGGGGGCAGGTGAGAGAGATGTAGGGATAGAAAGGATAAGATTTGGAGTGGGGTGAGTGAAAGCAAAGAATCAGTGACTATAAAGCAGAGTGACTGGAAGGACAGTGGTGTTGTCAGTGGTAAAAAGGAAGCTTCCGTGAGAGATGTGATAAGAGTAAAGTGGAAGAGACATACAGTAATAAGATTGGCTATGCAGATCACAGCCCATGCAAGCCTGTTTACCCAGTGTGACTCATTCTGTTCCACCTAAAATGAAAAAGGAGTGGAGAGGGGAATTTTCCAGCGTCACCTACTGAGCTGAGGACACTCCAGGATTAGAGTATTAGAGTCAGCCCTGAGCAGCTGGCATTCTTGCAATGGAAGGGGAAAAGTGGGAGCAGGCATTGTAGGAGGGGGAAGAGTTTGGGTGGAAATAGGTAGAAGGCTCATGTAATTGTTTTGGAATCAAGGCCCACAGTTAGTCAAGAGAACAGACTACCATTCATATTCCCACTGTCATATTGGTCAGTGATACGTCCCTTTCAGCTCATACCTTCCAGGGCTAGATCAGTGGTCTCTCAAGTACAGGCTCTGGCCTGAAGATGAGCTGAGGCCTGACCCCCAAGTTATGTGTGATCAGTCAATCAGAGAATGAAATTGCATTCCATTCTTCCAGCAATAGCCATTCATGTGGCTTGCCTCCGATACAATCTCACCTATGTGTATCCCCTGACATTCCCCCAACTCTGCTCTCTCCTCTATCTGTGCAGATTTCTAACCTCCCCTCTTCTAAGTTGGTCCCCAGGACGGTTATAACCTAACCACTACCAGAGCACCCACACCCAGGAAAAATCCCAGGTACCCATTTGAAGTGTAGGCTCCAACATTCAAAGCAGTAAGAGACCTGCCTCTCTAATTTTCGTTCTGGATGGGATAATTGAGAATCAATCCCTTAACTACTCAGACAGCTCCCATCCTAGCCCTGAATCCGATTTTGCTTGGACTTGCAGTGGTCCCCTCATCGTTCTCCCTGCCTCAAGCCATTTACCTCTCCAATCCATCCTCCCACAACTGCCAAAATTATTTTCTTAATGTGGTGGTCTTAACCATGTATGTCACTCCCCTATTCAGTAAATTCTAGCAGCTCCCTATAGACTCTAGGATCAAATATTTCACCTTCATCTCAACCTTTTTTAATTTTTATTTTTTGTGTAAGTTTTATAAAGTATATAATTATTAGTACAGTAGTATACTCAGATAAATTATAAATAAACATCCACATATTAGACACATCATCAAGGATGTATGGGGTACACTGGATCCCTTAGAGTCCCTAAGATCCCTGGAGAGGGAGAATTGTATCAATTATTTATAGAATACTTTTGAAGAGGTTTCCCAACAAGGGTTAGGGTTGCCTGAGACCCCAAAATACCAACACCCTGGGTCCTGCCGAAAGAATTCAACTCAAGTCTTCTCAGCCAAAGAAAAGTAAAGTTTATTAAAAGTTCACCATATGGGGTAGACTCTCAAGGAGCCAGTCTATGCTAGGTCATTCTATGGCGATTGGAGGAGTTTAGGGAGGGTCTTCAAGAGGAGTCAATGAGGTCAGACTCCAGTAATGAGTTTGGGGAGGGTCTTCAGGAGGAGTCAATGAGGTCAGACTCCAGTAACTAGTTTGGGGAGGGTCTTCAGGAGGAGCTAATGAGGTCAATACAAGAATGGATTGGTATTTTGATAGGCTCAAGGGTGGGAAGCAGATGGACAATGGAGGGCCAGGCTAGTAATAGAGGTTTGGGCCCAGCCACAATGAAATACCCATGGCCTCTGCAAATGCCTCATCAAGTGGGAAGATTCAATCAGACTTCAAGGGGTTTCCCAGAGCCTGCACCTCATCACTTTGAATCCTATTTTCCTCCCAATTCTGTCTTGTGGGATAAAATAAAGGTTATCTTGCACCTAATATTCATTATTATCTGCATAGTGATGAAGGGGGAAAAAAGTAAATGCTGTAACCTGGGGATGGCTAGGTGGCACAGTGAACAGAGCACCAGCCCTGGAGTCAGGAGGACCTGAGTTCAAATCTGGCCTCAGGCACTTAACGCTTACTAGCCCTGTGACCTTGGGCAAGTCACTTAACCCCAATTGTCCTGCCTTCTCCTTCCAAAAAGCTATAAAAAAAAAAATGAACAAATACTATAACCTGCATTTTAGGAACATATGCCAGAAACATTTTTTTTTAAGTTTAACATTATTTTAAATCCAAACAATTCTATCCTAAGGAGAGACAAGTCCAAATTAGCATGGTATCCTCATGCCTTCAGACATTTCTCTATCACTCGACCTCAAAAAAATTTGAGATAGGAATCTTGAAAAGGAAAAAATGATAATAAGTATAAATGCAATTCATGATTAGCATTCCAGAACAATAGCCACAACTCAATTTCTTCCTCCTTCTCTCCCCACAAGGAGAAATGTCCTCTTCCCATGATCAACATCACAATCCTTTCTGAATAAAGAGGTCACTTTTCTCACTTGCCTGCTGCTTTTGGGGATGAAGAAGGCAAGGATCTAAACAAGACAAGAAATAAATGTGATCTTTATCCTTTTTCTTTTAAGAGCAAGGTCTTTAGTTTTTGTTATACCTGGAAAATTCTAGTAAAGATTTTAGGCTTGGAGAAAATATTATTTCTTAATATTTTCAGTTCAACTAAAAAGGATTTTATATGCTTCCACAATGGGAACTAGGGACACTTCCCACATATCTATTGTTGAAAGTGGAATTTGGGAAGAGCACAACTGACTGCATTTTGTTCTGTATTTGCTGGGGGGGAGAGGGGAGGGAATGTCTCAGCATGTAACTCAGGGATAGCTTAAAGTTAAATCCCTATCTTTCCCCTTCCCCCTGACAGTGTTACAAAAGAAAATTTTAGAGGGCTTTGAATATATAGTTCTAGGAACTCACTCCCTTCTCTCCATCATATCTAATAAAGAAACATTAGTAGCTTAACAATAGACAGTTGGTGGCATTGTGGATGGAGTGCCAGACCTAGAGTCAGGAGGATTGATCTTCCTAAATTCAAATCTGGACTAAGACACCGACTAGCTGTGTGACCCTAGGCATGTTATTTAACCCTGCTTGCCTCAGTCTCTCCATCTGTCAAATGAGCTAGAGAAGGAAATGGCAAACCACTCCACTATCTCTGCCAAGAAAATCCCAAATGGGCTGAGGAACCTGACTGAGCAACAGAAGCTTAACTAAAAATACTAATTAACTGACTGTTAAAGAAGATACTGCCTTCTTCAGTCTAGTATAAATGGCTTGCTTTCAGATACACTCTTTGCTTTGTAACAATTTAAGCATCCTTAAAAAAAAGTACCTTTTCTTTCTGCCAAGGTGCCCTACTGTATCTTACCCAACAATAAGCCTTTCTCTTCTGCTACTCTTACTAGGTCATCCTTCATTCTTAAAAAGAACTAATGACATCAGGAGGGTGCGGTCTTGACTTCCGTGTGGATTGGATTTAAGTGAGGCAGAGATGTGCAAAGTCAGATTCACTCTCTCCTCCAGTCATTCAGAGTCCAGTGGCAAGACAAGTCAAAACAGGGTGCAGTAGGAGACCTAGGTCTTTTGAAGCTAAGGTATTTCCCAAGTCTCAGTTTGTCTAATCCATTTAGTAATTAAGAACTAGGTAAGAATTGAGATAAAAGATATCCTAGTTTGCCATCACGAAATTATCAGTCTGAAACAGGAAGACACAGAGAGTTTCGGGCCAGAAAAAATTGCTATTTACACTCACTCTGAGCCATCAAAACCCAAAGAATGAGCAAGAGAGATTTGGGCTGGAACCTATTATTGGCTGATCAATTGGCCTGAGTGATTTGGGGGTTTACAAGCATAGCCAAGTAGCTACATTTGAATCACAATGGGCTTTTTCAAAGCCTGTTTTTTCAGAGCTATACTTCAAGAAATCATAAATGAAAACTCCATGAACACAAAGTCAATTGTCCCAGCTTTTTGAAAAAAAATAATGATAAATGAGGGGATCTAGCCCCTAAACTCCGAGATACCTCGTGAAGTACAAATGATCAAAAACCATAGTTCTTTGGACAAAGGCCCCACATATAAGGATATGATTCCCTGCGTAGACAGAAAAGGAGAAGGAAGAGGATGAGAAAGAAGAAAGAGGAAGAAGTGGAAAAGTTCTTGATAGGTAGGTCACATGGCTCAGGTAAAAAGGGGAAAGTGTGTGTGTGTAAGAACAGCCAGACCTAGAGTCAGGAAGAACTGAGTTCAAATCTGGCCTCAGACACTTACTAGCTGTGTGACCCTGGACAAGTCACTTAACCCTGTTTGCCTCAGTTTTCTCATTTGTAAAGTGAGCTGTAGAAGAAAATGACAAACCACTCCAGTATCTTTGCCAAGAAAACGCCCAAATGGGCTCATGAAGAGTCAGACATGACTGAACAACAAAATTGTGTGTGTGTGTGTGTGCATGTGTGTGTACACATATGTCCATCATGGTGTGTGTCACACTCTTTGGTGGATAAACTTGCCTGTCTGTATCTTGTGCTGCCTTATTTAGTCAGTAGCTAACAAGGACCCTGAAAATCCTATTGATACCAAAACTGCTGAGACCTAGATATAAGTTATATTCTGAGTTTTCTGGTAGAAATTCTGAGGCTACCAAAGATTGAATGTCATCTGTGTAAATACAGAATTTGGAATACTGGAGTGTAAAAGAGAGATTCTGGTATAGTGAATGAGATTGGGTTTACAGTCAGGAAAAATGATTCACATTCAAATACTGCTTCCTGTGCTTGCTAACTGAGTGACCCCCAGCAAATCACTTAGTCCCTCAACCTCAGTATCTTCATCTGTAAAATGGTGACAATAGTAGCACCCACTTCACAGAGTCATTTTGAGGTGCAAATGAAATAATGTACATAAAATGCTTTGCAAACTTTGAAGTGCTATATTAATAGGAACAATTCTCATTTTAAAAATTGGAGCTAATACTTACAAAAGTGACTTTGAAGAGATCAGCATGGTTAGAATTGTTACGTATCCCAATTATTACATAGAATGTCCTCTATTCCAACATATCCTGCCATTTTGGGGTATTTCAGACCCATTGTTTTAAAAAAAAAAAAAAGGCATTTTATAAACTTTAAAGCCCCATGTAAATGTGAGTTTTCAACTACTAGTAGTATTATTTACTAACAGTCTGGCTGAATTCAAATATGAAACCATTCTCCATCTTCTCCCATCCCATCCTTGTGTCTCCAGTAAGAATATCCTCCAAAGTAAAATCTGAGATTCCCAATCTTCCTTTGATTTTGTTGAGGTCAGGGAACCAGAAAATGTTGAGGTATAGGGTTAGGGGTGCTTGAGACCCCAAAATACCAATATGTTGGGTCCTGTCGAATTAATTTGACTCAAGTCTTCTCTCAGCCAAAGAAAAGAAAAGTTTGTTAAAGGTTCACCATAATAGGTAGACTTTAAAAAAAATAATAGGCAGACTTTTAAGGAGCCTCGGCATCTGTGATACTTGCATTGTGTGAGGGATAATTTATAGTGAAGATTTCCCATTCTGAAAAATCAAATCTAGAATGGCTTCAGTATTCACTAGGCCTAGGGTTAGGTCACCTGACCTTCCAGCAATCTGGGGCTTAGAGCAATGGAGACCCTCCCCCAGAGCCAACTCAGCAGAAGATACACCAGATAAGGTTAAGACTGCTTTCACTGGACACCCACGTTTCTGGGTCCTTTGTCTCAGAGAGATTCCTGTGCTTAGGTTGTGGGACAGCCCCCCTACCAATAAGAGTGAAGGTCGGTTGGGGGGGTTGGGTTCCTGCATTGGAAGATTATATAACCATGGACTGTCTTCTACCTGTTGCTCTCTTCCTGCAGATGCCATGTTGGGGGGGGGGGGGGCAGAGTCCTTTCTCATGA
>JAQQSV010014571.1:0-12259 GCA_028646515.1 Pseudochirops corinnae
GACACACTGGGTTGGCTGTTTTGGGGCGGTGGGTAGGGGGAAGAGGGGGAGAAAATATGTAACTCAAAATCTTGTGGAAATGAATGATGCAAACTATAATAAAATTTAAAAAAAAAACTGGAAAGATTTACATGAGCTGATGAAGAATGTCATAACCATTGGCAAGAAAAGAATATACTCCATGGCTAAAGCAATATGAATGGAATAAACACAAAATTATAAAAAGTAAATATTAAAAAAAAAACAAGAAAGAAGAGATATAAGAAGACAATTATACCCTACACTCCTTTACACAAATGATGTCTATAGGTATGGAATATATCTTATATTTTCAGACTTTTTAAATGTTTAATGGGTTTTGCTGTTATTTATTTTTGTCCCTTCTTTCTCACTTATTTTCTTTTTTTTGTCTTTTTGGAGGAGGAAAGGCAGGGTATTTGGGGTTAAGTGACTTTGCCCAAGGTCACACAGCTAGTAAGTGTTAAGTGTCTGATGCCAAATTTGAACTCAGGTTCTCATGAGTCCAGGACTGGTGCTCTATTCACTATGCCACCTACCTTCCCCCTTGCTTATTTTCTTTAAAAATATTGGGGCAGCTAGTTGGTGCAGTGAAAAGAGCACTGGCCCTGCAGTCAGGAGAACCTGAGGCGAATTTAACCTCAGACACTTGACGCTTAACTAGCTGTGTGACCTTGGGCAAGTCACTTAATCCCAATTGCCTTGCCTTCCTCCCCTCTGAAAAAAAGTTTAAAAGAATATTATTTTTTATATAGGTTTGCTTCTCTTTGCACTGAAGGGAGAAGGATATGGGGAGAAATTCTGGTGAACTGTTGGTTCTCAGTTAATGAAGCATAACTTCCTCTTCTAAGCACTGCAGTGGTTTACTGAACTATCAATGTAAAATAAAGCTTCTATTGTCAGAGATGGACACTGCATTTATTTTTCTTGCCTAATTGTACTTTGTTGACAATTCTAGTGGGGCGTGGTAAGTGATATAAAAAAGAGCAAAAACAAAACATTAATAAAAAAAATTTAAAAACAATTTGGAACAAAAATAACAACAAAAGGAAATTAAGTTAAAGGATTAGTTTAGATGATTTATTACATAAGAAGTCCCATGATCCTAATAATTCAACAAAAGATATTTATAGAGCATTATAGGAGATCTCTAAGACTTTATAAAACTGCATAAAGTTGCATTTATATATATAATTATATATGTATATATAATGTTTATTTTAAATGAATTCTCTAAACTTGTGAGAGTCTTCCCTCTTGTGGCTGAAGCTTAGTTATTCAGTTTCATAATAGTTAACTCCTCATTCTGCTCAGGAAAAGTACAAGGGTCAACGAAAAATCAGGCAGAATTGGTATTCAAGGAGAACTTTGGGAGTGACAGGCTGGAAATCTGTTTATTTATAATTTTCAATAGGTAGGAGGCTCTATCTGAAGTCTTTGCTTGGGGGCCCAGAACTTATCATTAACATGTACATGTCTTTCTAAAAGAGTCACCAGGACTAGAATCAATTATCTCAGTCATAGGAATGGAAGAAAATTAAATAGGAACGAGCAAAATGTGAGTAGAATGTAAAGATGAGAGGTGGAGACAAGATGGCAGAATGGAAGCAGGAACTTTTCTAAGCTTTTCCATGAATTCCATCTCTAAACTTTAAAAAGTGAATCTGAATGGATTTTAGAGTGACATAATCCATTGGGAGATGGAGTGTGGCAGATTCCCTGCCCAGGAAAGTGCTCATGTAGGGTGAGCGCAGAGCATGTGGGGGGCTGCACCAGTGCAGACCTGAGAGCAGATTTCAGCAGAGTAATAGTGACCCCCAGCCAGCAGACTCACCCACCCCAAGGGTGATTCATAGACATCTCACAGCAGAACAGAGGATCTGTTGGAGCTGGCTAAGAGAGAGCAAAGGGCCGCTTCTCCTGGGGCTATCAGCCCACAGCCACAAAGTTTAAAAATCACCTACCTTAACTTCCAGAAGCCAAGATGGCAGAGTAGATCATAGCTGCTCCAATTCCCCCTCCCTGACCCAGAAAACCCAGAGGTAAATGTCCCACCCCGAATAAAATCCTGAGATAGTAGAAATATCCTTAGGTTTAGGAGTCACTGAGAAAGGGTATAACTGAGGCAGTAAAGAGTCTGAAGTGAAGGGTGGGAGGGGTCCCAACAAGCCCCATCTCACCTGACCAGCTGGAGCTCCCAAAGCCCAGGGTGATGGAGCCAGCAAGTGCTAATAATACAAGCCCAGGTGGGCCTTAGCACCACGAGGGGAATCTGCTGACACCAGCCCTGCTGGCTGCCAGCTGCTGAACCTGCCTGAGCTGTAGCCCTGGGGCACAAAGGCAGAAAGCTGAAGTGACCAGACCTCTCCTCCCCCACAGGTTACTCTGTGAACCTCAGGGTAACTCAAGGGAAACACTGAAAGTCCTGGCCTTGGCCTCAGTCTAGACACCCAGAGGCTACAGCACACAAAATCAACAACCAGGCCCTTAGTTCCCAGCCTGAGGGGCAAAGTCAGGAAATACGAAATCCCAATGGGAAAGCTGAGAAAGCAAAAGCAAGAAAATTGATCTTATTTTATTATAGCAAGCAAGAACAACCAATTACAGAGGACAACATGGACTCTATACTCACACTTGAGACCACAGAAGGAAACATGAATTGATATCAAGCCCAAAAAGCATTCCTGGAGGAGCCCAAGAAAGGATTAAATTTAAATATACAGTGACCAAACTGGAAAAAAAAATCTCACCGAAGAAAACAAATCCCTGAAAAGCAAAATTTGTGAACTGAGACAGAAGGTTCGAAATCTAACTGGAGAAAATATCTCCCTAAAAATGAAAACTGAAGATATGGAAAAGGAGCTTCAAAAACTAACCGAGGAAAATAATTCACTAAAAATTAGAATCAGTCAATTTGAAGCTAAGATGAATTTAAGATGAAATTGAAGCTATGATCCATGAAGAGTCAGTCAAACAAAACATGAAATTTGAAAAATTAGAAGAAAGTGTAAAATATCTCATTGGAAAAACAGCTGACCTGGAGAACAGATCCAGGAGAGATAACCTAAGAATTATTGGTCTACTGAAGTGGTTCTCAACCTGTGGGTCGCAACCCATTTGGGGGTCGAAAGACCCTTTCACAGGGGTTGCCTAAGACCATCAGAAAACACATATTTCTAATAGTCTTAGGAACTGAGACACTGTTCCTTTATCCATCTCCAGGTGGGTCCACCCACATGCAGATATGCCCACATATGAGTATTAAAGAGTCTTGGCATTAGGAAGGCTGAGAACCACTGGTGTATTGGAAAGCCATGATGAAAAAAGCAGCCTGGACAGCATCCTCCAAGAGATTGTCAAAGAAAACTATGCTGAAGTCTAGAATCAGAGGTAAAATAGTTATTGAAAGAATTCACCAGACTCTTCCTGAAAGAGATTCCAAATTGAAAACTCCAAGAAATAAAGTAGCCAAATTTCAGAATTACAAAATCAAGGAGAAAATACTGCAAGCTGCCAAAAAGGAACAATTCAGATATTGTGGAACTACAGTCAGGATTACACAGGACCTAGCGACTTCTACATTAAAAGATTGGAGGGATTGTAATTTGATATTTTGTAAGGTAAAAGAGCTAGGACTACAACCAAGGATCAACTACCTGGCAAAACTGAGCATAATCTTTCAGGCAAGGAGATGGTCATTTAATGAAATAAGGGACTTACAGACTTTCTGGATGAAAAAGCTAGAGCTCAATGGAAATTCTGATTTTCAGTTGCAAAACTCAAGAAAAACATATAAAGGTAAACAAGGAAAACACACACACACACACTCTCTCTCATACACACATGTGATATGCACATATCTAGGGATTCAATAAGAGCAAACTATTTACATCCCTATATGAGAAGCTAATACCTGTCAATATTGAA
This sequence comes from Pseudochirops corinnae, assembly GCA_028646515.1. NCBI lineage: Eukaryota > Metazoa > Chordata > Mammalia > Diprotodontia > Pseudocheiridae > Pseudochirops > Pseudochirops corinnae. The sequence goes on from JAQQSV010014571.1 coordinate 3,946, forward strand.
ATTTATATAATTATTGAAACATTTAAAAGGGATATACATAGATAGAGGGCATGGGTATAAATGAACTAAACTGATGATAAAAAAAATCCTTATTAAGGGTTTCAAAGGGACTGAAATGGGAGAAAAGGAAAGGATGAGGCAGAAAAAGGTAAATTACGCCACATGAAGAGGCATAAAAACATACTATAGTAGAAGGGAAGGAGGGAGGAGGATGAACATCATATGAACTTTATTCTCATTGCTTCTGGTTCAAAGAGGGATCAACATAATCAGTTAAGTTTAAGATTCTAATGTGAAAGGACACAAAAACTCATTATAATAGAAGGAAAGGAGGGAGAGAGAGGAGCACTGGGTGAAATTTATTCTCATTGGTTTAGGTTCAAAGAGGGAACAACATACTCTGTTAAATAAAAAAAAAATCCATTGTGCCCTACAGGCAGTAGAAGGGGTAATATGAAGATAGAAATGGGGGGGGGTAGAAGGGAGGAAAATGGTAGTAAGGGGAAAGGGTGGGTAAAAAGGAGGAATCACAGGGAGGGAATACTGAAGGAGGCAGTGATCAAAAGGAAAACTCTTAAGTAGAGGAAGGGAGAAAGAAGAAACAAAAACATAAACATGGGGCTGCTAGATGGCACAGTGAATAGAGCACTGGCCCTGGAGTCAGAAGGACCTGAGTTCAAATCTGGCCTTGGACACTTAACACAAATCTAGCCATGTGACCTTGGGCAAGTCACTTAACCCCAATAGTCCTCCAAAAATGAAAACAAAAACAAAAACAAAATCATGGGAGGGAATATGATGGAGGAAAAGACACAGATAATAATGATAACTGTGAATGTGAATGGGATGAACTCTCCCAATAAAGTGGAGGTAGATAGCAGAATGGATTAAAAACCATAATTCTACTATCTGCTGTCTAAAAGAAACACATTTGAAACAAGAGGATATGCACAGAGTAAAGGCATAAGGCTAGAGTAGAATATATTATGGTTCAGCTAAAGTAAAAAAAACAAAGCAGGAGCAGAAATCCTTATCTCAGATAAAGCAAAAGCAAAAATAGTTTTAATTAAAAGAGATAAGGAAAGAAACTATATAATGCTAAAAGGCACCATTGGAAATGAAGCCATATCATTGCTTAACATATATGCACCAAGGAGTAAAGCATCCAAATTCCTAGAAAAGAATTTAAAGGAATTAGAGGATGAAATAGATGGCAAAACTATACTAGTGGGGAGCTTCAATCTCCCCCTCTCTGAACTTGATAAATCAAACCTCAAAATAAACAAGAAAGAAGTTAAGGAGGCAAATAGAATTTTAGAAAGGCTAGATATGAGAGATCTCTGGAGAAGACTGAATGGGGATAAAAAGGTATATACCTTTTTCTCAGTAGTACATGGCACATACGCAAAAATCAACCATGTATTAGGGGATAAAAACCTGACAATTCAGTGCAGATAGGCAGAAGTATTACATGCACCATTATCAGATCATGATGCAATAAAAAATCATAGGCAATAAAGGGCCATGGAAAGATAGACTAACAACTTATTGGAAAGTAAATAACTTAATCCTAAAGAATGAGAGGGTCAAACAAGAAATCATAGAAACAATCAGTAACTTCATTCAAGAGAATGACAATAATGAGACAATATACCAAAACTTGTGAGATGCAAATAAAGGCAATTTTTAGGGGAAGTTTTATATCTCTGAATACATACATGAATAAATTAGAGAAAATGGAGGTCAATGATTTGGGCGTGCAATTAAAAAGCTAGAAAAAGAACAAATTGAAAACCCTCAACTAAATACTAAATTGGAAATAATGAAAACCAAAGGAGAGATGAATAAAATTGAAATTAAGAAAACTATTGAATTAATAAATAAAGCTAAGAGTGGGTTTTAGGGAGAAAAAAAATAAAATTGATAGACCTTTACTCAATATGACAAAAAAAAAAAAATGAAGAAGAAAACCAGATTACAAATATCAAAAATGAAAAGGGTGAATCTACCTCCACTGAAGAGGAAATTAAAACGATAATTAGGAATTATTTTGCCCAATTGTATGCCCATAAATCTGATGATCTTAGTGAAATGAATGAATTTACAAAAACACAAGTTGCTGAGATTAACTGAAGAGGAATTCAATTACTTAAATAACCCCATCTCAGAAAAAGATCAGTGAACTCCCTAGCAAAAAATCTCCAGGGCTAGATGGATTTTCTAGTGAACTCTATCAAACATTTAGAGAACAATTGATTGCAATACTCTACAAACTATTTGGGAAAATTAGTGAAGACCTACCAAATTCTTTTTATGACCCAAATACGGTACTAATACTTATATTAGGAAGAAACAAAATGGAGAAAGAAAATGATAGACCAATTGCCTTCATGAGTATAGATTAAAAATGTTTAATATAATATTAGCAAAAAGACTACAGCAACTTATCACAGGAATAATACATTTTCATCACGTAGGATTTATTCCAGGAATGCAAGGATAGTTCAATATTAGGAAAACCATATCAACAATAAAACTAGCAGAAAGCATATGATTATCTCAATAAATGCAGGAAAGGCTTTTGACAAAATACAATATCCATTCCTATTAAAAACATTAGAAAATGTAGGAATAATAGATAGCATCTATTTAAAATAATAGGTAGCATCTATTAAAGCCATCAGCAAGTATTATATATAATGGGGATAAGCTAGAAGCATTTTCAATAAGATCAGAGGTGAAACAAGGATGTCTACTATCACCCCTCTTATTCACTCTGGTATTAGAAATGTTAGTAGTAGCAGTTAGAGAAGAAAAAGAAATTGAAGGAATCAAATTAGGCAAAGAAGAGACTAAGCTATCACTCTTTGCAAATGATATGATGATATACTTAGAGAATCCTAGAGAATCAAATAAAAAACTACTTGAGACAAGGAATAAAATTGGCAAAGTTGCAGGTTATAAAATAAACCCACATAAATCCTAGGCATTCCTATATATTTCTAAAAAAATCCAACAAGAGGTCATAAGAGAAACTCCATTTAAAGTTGTAGACATTATAAAATATTTGGGAATCTACCTGCCAAAACAAACACAAGACTTATATGGACACAATTACAGCACATTTTTTCACACAAATAAATTCAGATCCACCTAATTGGAAAAACACCAGCTTCTCATGGCTGGGTTGAGCTAATATAACAAAAATGATAATTTTGCCTAAGTTAAATTACATATTTAGTTCTATACCATTCAATCTACCACAAAATTACTTTGTAGAGCTAGAAAAAAATAGTAACAAAATTCATTTGGAAGAACAAAAGGTCCAGAATATTGAGGGAATTAATGAAAAGTAATGCTAGGGAAGGTCACCTAGCCATACCAGATTTTAATCTGTATTATAAAGCAGCAGTCATCAAAACTACTTGGTACTGTCTGAGGAACAGAGTAGTGTATCAATGGAGTAGATTGGGTATACGAGACTCAGCAGTCAATGACTATAGTAATCTACTGTTTAATAAACCCAAAGACCCCAGTTTTGGGGATAAGAACTCACTATTTGACAAAAACTGGTAGGAAAACTGGAATATAGTGTGGCATAAACTGGGCATAGACCAATATCTATCACCGCATACCAAAATAAAGTTGAAATGGGTGCATGATCTAGGTATAAAGGTTGATACTGTAAGTAATCTGGGAAAGCAAGGAGTAGTTTACCTGTCATATTTATGGAGAAGGAAAGATTTTATGACCAAACAAGAGTTAGAGAGCATTATAAAATGCAAAATGGATAATTTTTATTATATTAAATTGAAAGGTTTCCATACAAACAAAGTCAATGTAACCAAGATGAAGAGGGAATTGGAAAGTTGAGAAAGAATTTTTATAACTAATGTCTCTGATAAAGGTCTTATTTCTAAAATATACAAAGAACTGAGTCAAACCAAAAAAAATACAAGTCATTCCCCAATTGAAAAAAGGTGAAAGGATATGAACAGGCAGTTTTCAGAGGAAGAAATTAAAGATATCTATAGGCATATGAAAAAATGTTCTAAATCACTATTAATTAGAGAAATGTGAATCAAAACAACTCTGAGGTACCACATCTTACCAGCCAGATTGGCTAAGATGACAAAACAGGAAAATGACAAATGCTAGAGAGGATGTGGAAAAACTGGATTGCTAATGCATTCTTGATGGAGTTGTGAACAGATTCAACCTTTCTGGAGCGCAATCTGGAACTCGGCCCAAAGAGTATATTTGGGTATACCAAAGGGTATACCCAAAGGTATAATTGCATACCCTTTGACACAGTAATTCCAATTCTGGGGTTGTATCCCAAAGAGATCATAGAAGTGGGAGGAGGACCCATGTGTACAAAAATATTTATTGTAGCTCTCTTTCTGGTGGCAAAAAATTGGAAATTAAGGGGATGCCCACCAATTGGGGAATGGATAAAGAAGTTGTGGTATATGAAAGTAATTGAATACTATAGTGCTATAAGAAATGAGGAGCAGATGGACTTCATATTTACCTGGAGAGGCTTATACAAAGTGATGCTGAGTGAGAAGAGCAGAACAAGGAGAAATTTGTATGCAATTACAGACACAACATATGTGTCACAACCAACTTTTATAGACTGGACTCTTCTCAGCAATTCAGGGTTATAAGACAACTCCAAAAAACTCATGATGGAGACAGATGTCTACATTCAGAGAAAGAACTAGAAAGAACAAAGTTTGAATGCAAATTGTAGCAAACTGCCTGCTCCTGTTCCTTTTCCCATTTGGTTTTTTTCCTATTTCCCATTGTTCATTCCATTGGTTACAATCCTTCTTTATAACCTGACTAATGTCTAATGTGAAAATATTTGCAGATCTTATACTTGAGTGTATGCTGTCATGGAAGTGGGCGAGGAGAGGAAAAAGGGGAAAATTTGAAATTCAAGGGATTATGGAACTGAATCTTGTAAACTAAAATAAACAACAAGTTATCAAAGACCAAAAAACCCCCCAAAACAATGTAAAGATGACTCATTTCATCATGGAAAAGTAAACACATCTTTTTTCTCTCTCTAACCTTAAGTTTGTGTCTAATGTGTACCATGATAATAATTAACATTTTAATTAGGTAGTTTTCATGTCTTCATTGAGAAAAATATATGTTCTTCTCAAGGATTTTGTTATTGAGGTAATTGAATACATAATTCCTACAGTTGTAAGACAGTCGAATAATTAAAAAGTGTTTGTGTGTGTGAATAACCATGTTCAAAAGAATAAAGGTCTGTGGATGCAAGTAATGTTATTCTGTAACTTCAGTAACAACTTTTTATGACCCTATTTAGAGTTTTCTTAGCAAAGATACTGGAGTGGCTTGCCATTTCCTTCTTTAGCTCATTTTACAAATAAGGAAACTAAGGCAAAGACAGCTAATTGACTTGCCCAGGGTCATACAGTTAGTAAGTGTCTAAGCCTGGATTTAAACTCAGGTCTTCCTGACTCCATGTCTGGCACTCCATATACTGCATTACCTAGTTGTCTATGAAAGTAGTGGGGTATGAAGGTAGGATGGGTAACTGTGTGAGGAAATGAAAGAGGAGAAATGGGAAAGAGAAAGAAGTAAAGAAGATTAGAGATGGGCAAATTTTTCAATTATTTAAAGAGAAAAGTGGATGAATTCTACAAACTACATATTAAATAAAATTAGAGGACAGATTTTTTTTTCTAAAAATGATGATTTGTGAGCAATTGTCACAAAGAACATAATGCCATACTAACCTTATTTATGTTTTTGACAGGATTACTGGTGTAAATATTCTATTACAATAATATATAGTTTGTAGAATCAGGTTTCCATGTGGTTACATGGGATTTTAGAGAGTTTAGAAAAAAAAGTAACGAGTACAGTGACAATTACTCCAAGCATCCATTTATGAAAAGTAACATCGAAAGATACAACAATAGAGAACACTGTTCAACAGTACTCTGTTATTAGCAAGTCAGACATAAAATAGAGGCAATAAAAAAGATGTTTAGAAGATGTCCACTGAATAGTCCAATACACAGATTCCATTTAAAGTGATATGATTCTCCATATGTACCTATGTGCAGATAACATTACATTGATTACATCAAGCTCCAAAACATTGAAGAGAACCCCTAAATTTAGCTCATAATCATTTACTGTAGTTCAGCCTATTTATGGAAGAATAGCCAAAAGGATGAAGAATGCATATCATCTAGAATATGATAAGCAGTGGAGTGACCAACCCATAGAGATGGTCTGATAGAACAGTAGTTCCCTGAGACAGTTTCTCTTATCTTAACACAGCTTCCTCCACACACACAGCCTTTCCCAACAATTTCCTTTGGCTACAGCTTCCCTAGTGGCTTTCCTGGTGAAACTTCTTCCCTCCATGAAACCTGATTGGATCCAGATTCTCTGATGTGGCTTCATAGCCTAGAGCCATTAAAAAAGCCCAAACCACATGGGTTCTGTGATGCTCTGACTTAGGGGGTGCCCAAGACCATTTGAGTCACCATAACCCAATAGTTGACTGACTAGACAAGTTTCTAGATGGAAATGATGGGGTAAAGGTACGTCCAGACAAATGCTACTGTATCTTTGTTGCATATGCCTTCTGTGTTGAGGCAAAATAAATCTCTTTCTTTTTTCAATGTTCAATATTTTTCAAATCCTTAATTTTGTTCCAACCCTGAAACTGAACTTAGAGGGTACTGGTTTTAAAGCCGTGTCTATAATATGGTTCATATACCTTGGATAGGCACTGAAGATGAAATAAGTACATGTTTCATTAGAAGGAAGTGAATAGTGTTATTAGATTTAGACAATTGTGTGGTTCTTTTAATTACCCTCAGCTTTCCATTGAAATAAATTATTTGATGATAATATATGGCTGCCAATAATGGAATACCATGATTTCTGATGAATTAAAGCTGTGGGTTCTCCAAAGGGCAATGGGAAGTACATGTGATATATGAACATATTGCAGCATTGCATTCATCAACAAAGAATTGTGTGCCAAAAGCCACAAAAAATATATTATCCAGTAGATTTATGACTCAAAGAGATGGTTAGCCAATCATATAGTGACAGTAAGGGATAAAGCTATACAGCCTATGTGCTTAAATTGAGCCCACGCAATATCAAGAGATATTGCTTCTCAGCATGTTGGGTGAATTTTCCCATCCCCACAATGGAAGATTTTTTTATAGGACAGGAATGAGTCATACACAATGAGAAAGTAAGGACGAGTTGTAATCTGCATCATTAGAAGGAATGCTCACATAAATGAGATCAAAGACCCATTAAAATAAGCAAACAGAGATTTAAATTTCTGGGAGCCAAGATGGCAAATTAAACAGAAAGTCACCCTCACCCTCACTTGTTGACCTTGAAAAATCCAGAGAATATTGCCCCAGGAAAAATCCTGGAATAGTGGAGCCAGAAGAAAAGCAGGCTTTTGCAGTCTTTTAGTTCTGGAGAGTAGAGAGATTAACAGGAAAGGTCCCTCTTACTGTGGCTGAACGGACCAGTACAGGACAGGGAGGCATCCCAGCGAGCCAACAGCAAGCCCCACCTTAGTGGACCACTGGGAGATCCTGAGCCCTAGGGTGGTGGAGCAGGCAAGGGCCAACATCAGGTTTCCCATATACCTTCCCACATCGAGAGGAATCAGAAGAAACCAGTGTGAACAGGCTGAGCCTATCCTGTACTCTATCACAGCCCTAGGAGAGGAGGAGACCTTTAGCAGCCAGACTACCCCTTCCTCACATCTTCTGCCTCAAGCTTCAGTGTAACAGGGAAATGCAGAAAGGCCTCACCTGGCCTTGGCACACACTGGCCAGCTCCACCTCAGCACCAAGTAAGCTACAACATAATTTAGCTTCCAGCTGCCAGAACCAGAGGCCACAGTACACAAAACTAGGAACTAGACCACCAACTCCAAGCACAAGAAATGTGGCATAGATGCCACTGTGCCCCAAAAGAGGAGATTCACTTTAAGAGGAAAACAGCAATCATAATGAGCAAAAAGCACCTTAGAAAAGCAAAGACCAAAGATTCTTACAATGGGCAGAGATGATCAAAATACGAATGAAAAGAGGACAACATTGACATTATACCCACATCTGAAACCTTAAAAGGGAATATAAACTGCTCTCAAGCCCAAAAAGCATTATTGGAAAAGCTCAAGAAGGATTTTAAAAGTCAAATTAGAAATGTAGGAGAAAAATTATCAAATTATATTAAAAAAACAATTGACATGGAGAAAAAATTCACTGAAGAAAACAAC